>JAPTGZ010000010.1:22815688-22826917 GCA_029814645.1 Fowleria isostigma | reverse complement strand
TTTTTATTTATGTATGAAAGCCTTGCTTTATAATGTCAAGCAATATTGTATGATTGTCATGTACCAAATAAAAACCTGAATTAAAAAAAAAAAAAAATAAGTAGATAAAACAAAATAAAAATCCAAAAATAAACAATTTGAAAAATAAAGAAATTTTTAAAAGAAAAATAAAAAAAATTATTATTATTATTATTATTGGGGGTGTGGGGTGTCGTCAAATGTCACCTTTATGGGGGAAAGAGTTAAATGAGGTATTTCACTCCAAATTCAGAGAATTTAGTAGAGATAATATTATTTGAATTCCAGGAGCAGAACTTCACCTCAGATTCCCCTTCCTGTCATACACCTATAAATACTCACCGGAGTGTGGATGTACAGAATGTCTAGTTTCCGTGTTTGTTGTCATGGCTATCAGAAGATCAGAACTGTGATCAGAACTCTGTGTAATGTGTGTTTGTCTGTTGATGGGGGTTTGTCCATGGAGACTCTGTGTAATTTGTTTTAATTGGGTAAATGTGGGATCTGTGCAATACAACCATGTGCAATATGTGGCGTTATATTGGATTCTTTAATAAAAGGAGCACAGATACTGGAATTGAGAGCGCAAAATGCCAAAGCAGAAGTGAAAATAAACTTGTAGTGGGCAAATTGTTAGCATGAACGCCATACATATATATTTATTGATTATATTTATTGCCCCCCTTTTAACATTCTGGTTTTAACACTTTCTAATACATTAATATATTTTTATTCATGCATATTTATTCTTGGTACTGGTGATGGTAACTGCTGCAGGAGAAGGATATGCTGCTGAACAAAGTTTCATTGGAACGAATGCAATGACAATGACAACCTATTCTATTCTATGTTTAAAAATGATAAGGAAGCACAAATTCCATGCTTTCATTGTGAGTCTGACTGCTCATTTCAATAACTACCACTCCCTGTTCAACCTTTCCTCGCTCTTGATGGAATTTTTCCACTCGGACATGCGTAACCAATTTAAGGCTTAATAAGACGATTGCATATACCTGTAGAAGTGACTCCTTGATATTATGTCCTGCAAGAGCCAGATATAAAAAAAAATCTATGTGACTTTATGTGATATGTGTAATATCAACAAGGGAAATTTGCAATGTAATCATATGTAATAGTGACAATGGGAAATTTGAAATATAGTCATGTGCAAACCTTAATCAGTTTTTGCTTGGTGACTTGACTTGGTCCCTGTTTTTGTCTCTTTGTGCACAATCTGTGTTGTTTTTCTTTTTGTATTTCTTACTTTAGCTATGGTGTTATGTTATCTGTTAGTGTTGGCTAGTAGCGCGTTACTGTAATGCCGTTACTTTTATCAGTTATACTGTAATGTGTTACTCTTTAAATAAAGTAACTTTATTATGTTACCGTTACCGTATATGCTTTTATCCGTTACTAGCTAAATTAACCAATTTTGGTATGCAAGGCATCTCGCCCGCTGAAAATAGAGACAAAGAAGAGGCAGTGCGCTTCTTCCTGTTTACAGCAGTGATGCATTGTGGGTGTGATGTGATTTACAAACGTTTGGCTATTTATGTATTATGTATATACGGTGTAATATATAATGTTTACAACCAATGTCCCATGTATATTTTTATATGTATATTTCTCTATACATACTTGTTCATGGAAATCTCTCTATGTATATTGCGTTTACAGCAAACTCTCTATTCATATCTGTGTACACAAAATAAGATGCATATGATCAGTATTATACATTGTACATGTATATATAATAAGTATTGTACATAAAGTGCATAAGCTTTAAATAATAATTTGATAATTTACTGATATGTTCACTTATATAGTTTTAACCTTTACTACTCTGCTGTAATCATTATTATCATTATTTTTCTTATCTTTTCATAATTATAGGTGAACTACTGTATCTTCACAGAAAGTTTCTAAACCCAGTATCAACCACATTTGTTAAATGGGGAAACTGGGGGTAGGAGTAAATAATCTCTGCTTTTTTTCACTCCCTTTCGGGCTCCTGGGCTTAAGGGGTGGTATACTAGTGAGGACTCGTGTTGTAGAATATGTTATACATACTGTGTACACGCAATGTTCAGCAATATAACTGCTATATCTATGTACACTTACAATGGACACCTCTCTGTGTATGTTCTCTGTATGCTTCTTGTGTAGTTTGTTTTACATGTACAGTTTCTGTATATTTCTACATTAATAATCCTCCCATATAATTCACTATGTATAATTTTATATGCAAGTTCTACAAGTCTGTTTGGTTTTTTTTGTACGTGTGCATGTTCTTTCCATGTATGTCTGTGTACACATGTATGGGATGTATATGAACAGTACTGATTATTGTACATGTATGTGAAATTGCCACTGTACATGGAGTGCATGAGCTCAAACTAAACATCTTATCTTATCTTATCTTATCTTATCTTATCTTATCTTATCTTATCTTATCTTATCTTATCTTATCTTACAAAGAGAAGGAGAAATTTCTAAAAGCATTTGTGTTTGGCTCATGGTTGATTTCCATGACAGACCATAGAGCTGCTGAAAATGGGCCCCATCTGTTGCAACACCTCAAACAATCATTTACTTAACATTACATCTCATCGGGTTGGATCACACTTTGCTACTCTATAAATAAGATGTTAAAAATCAGCGCAGAGTTCGGCTGATTGCTATAGGGAACCAACAGTTTTCTCTAAATAGCTGTTTATTTGGGGGAACAGACCCACTTCTCCCATCAGACTTATGCCTGAACACTGGAATCTTGCCTCTTTAGTCCGAAAATCAATGTGCACAGGCATGGAAACAGACATACAAACATACTCTAATGTCTTCTTTAGTGGTTAAACAACACTACCAGGAGCCTCAAGCAGAGAGCAAGTTGGTCATTAAATACCGGAGCAGACTACAAGGGGATGAGGCGAGAATTGTTCAGCACTCTTTGCAAACATTACAATATTGGATATTTGACTGAATTATAGGGGGTCTCGGTGAAGGTGTTTACTCCTCGGGTGCCCTTTTAGTTTCCGGTATTTTCATTGTCACAGCATTGTTAACATTGGCCTTAAAAAATGCGGATTATTAAAAAAAAATATATATATATTGACCTTATTGCAGTAAGTGCAAAGAGCCATTAAGAAAAGACTGAAAGTTTTCCAACCCTCCTGGCAGCTGTGCTTGTCATTCACCCTTCACTGATGATGCATGCGCTGCTACTGTGCAAACACTTCTCCAGAGTAAAATAATGCTTTCATAATCAAGTGTCCGATTACCAAAAGACATCTGACAAGGACGAATCAATTATGCTGAGCCCTGTAATAATGTTTAAATGAATGAGACTGCAAAAGAAAATCATCCGGAACTCGTTGGAATCCACAGCGAGGATTTACTAGTGATTATCTGTGCTGCTGCAAAGGTTTTTGACCTCTGATGATACTCATAGATATATATCTGTCCCCAGGGTGCCCTTCATTGATTCTCTGCTGTTAAGCCATACTTGTAATTTGCTACAATTATTTGGAAACAGGTAGCCAAGGTGCCCTCGATACAGAGCATATATTTCATTAATCTTTGAAGACCCAGTGCTACTTTTTGTGGTAGTTCCAAATTAACCTTTTTTTATTTTATTTTATTTTATTTTTTTACATACAGTCACCTGGTACAACTAAAAGTGCATTTGTTTGGGCAAATATAATAATAACAACAAAAATAGCTCATAAGAGTTTAATTTAAGAGCCGATATCTATCCATTTTCCATGTTTTTCTTGATAATAACCAAAAGCACATAAGTTTTTACATCAATATCTATAGTATTGCACTGACAAAAACAGTGATTTTAGACATTCCATGTTTTATTTTCTGTCTGTTTTAGTCACATGATACACACAGGAGTTAGTACTTAATTGCATAATCATTGTTTCTGATTATTTTTGATAGTCTAATATTTTTTTCCATATTTATTGCACGTCAAAAAGAGAGAAAAGCAACAATAACAAAAAAAAGAGTGTATGGAAAAAACACACTAAAAGCCTTTTTGTAGTTTAGTTTTAAGTTGTTTTAAGTATTTAACCATGGGGCCCCATATTACTTGAAATTTTGTTGGCTGATCACTCTACACTGTATTTAATTTTCTCTAAATTTTGAAAAAGCATGAGGTCGCTAATGGTTTTGATGGTTTTGGAGCGGTTGTAGATCTTCATCCAAAAAGTATTTGTCTTCTAGCTATAATTTTGAGAATGCAATAATATTCATTTCATCTTTTTTTTTTTTGATAATTTACAGTTAAAAAAGATTCCAAAAATGGTTAATCTAGCATCTGCGGATTTGTGCAGTTTCTAAGGCTTAAGGCTTAGGTGATCAAATATATCTGTCCAGCAGTATTTCCATATTTGACCTTTCTTAAAGCTGCTCTGCCACACGAAACCATTTCTATTTGTATTTTAAAAAATGTGTATGGTCCATAGATGTTGTGCAAGTTACTGAAAAAAGTAACTAGTTACCGTTACTAGTAGCTTTGTTCAAAAAGTAACTCAGTTACTATGTTGATTACTTACATCAAAAAGTAATGCGTTATGTTAGATGTAACTTTTGCGTTAACTTTTTAAAAAGAACATTCTTAAAAATACACCCATTGGTATCCTTAAGCTCAGCTTTCATTTGTGAATACTCCTTATCCAAGTAGTTGTAAACGTTTATCGCCCATTTGCGGTGTGCTGCTTGGACATGCTATTAATCCAATTAGTTCCTGAAAGTGGGTGATTCCACAGTAGAAACTGGCTGCATGTTCTCAACAACAACAACAACATAATCATGATAATGGATTAGATTTATGTAGCGCATTTCTATTAATGCATACTCAAAGCACGTACAAGGGACCCATTATTCCGCTGTTGTTTGGGTGGCGGTGCTTGCCTCATTTCCTGTGCGATGCCGGTTAGCCTCAGCTAGTTCGTGGATGCGTTGCTGTTTGTCGCGATAGACAGGGGCTTTAATCCAGATACACTTGACTAGAATGTTCATCTTTTTGTGCTTGACTAATGTGAAATAGTGAGTGTATTTCCATGTTGAGAAACTAGTCTTGCTCTCGCTTTGATTCACCGTGATTGCACAGTCGTAAAAAAACATCAACACCCACAATGCATCATTGCTGTAAACAGGAAGTAGTGCACTGCTTCTTCTTCATCTTTACTTTCAGCACACTAGACATCTTGCAGACCAAAATTGATCAATTTAGCTAGTAATGGATAAAAGCACCATATGGTAAAGGAGTTACTTTATTTAAAGAGTAATGCATTACAGTATTAGTTACTGACAAAACTAACAGTGTTAGAGTAACGCGCTACGACCCAACACTGGTTACGTAGTGAATTTTAAAATGAACCACTACCTCCTCTGTCTGCTATTGACACTGGAAAGAAATAAGTGGAGAAATCAGGTCAGTTAGAAAAGCTGGTCGGTGTGACGTGTTACTGCCTGAATTCATTACTATTCATCAGCTCACCCAGGTGAGACCACGCCCACAGCATTCGTCTTGCTCAGTGACATGTTTCATATACAGCAAAGATGGCTAAACGTTAGCGTTCTTGTGTGCTATGCTCCAACAGAACTTCAACAATGCAGAGGCTTCGCAGTAAGGTTGTTGTTGAAGCCTGGAGCAGTACCATCGCAGCAGTCTACGACCAGTGTTCAGACTGTAAGTAAAACACTATTGTCAGCTCCAGGAAATGCTATGTACAATGGCTAGCTGTTAGCCTGTCAAAGTCAAGCAGATTAGCATGTTGGATATTAATGAGAACAGACTTTCTATTCCACAGTAGAATGGATTTAAACTTGCTAACCAAGGCTTTTTTTCCACAAACAATGAGACAGAGTCCATGGTAGAACTTCAGACATTACCACGAAGTATTGAAATACGTGTGGCAGGGGACCTTTAAGTGATTTATCACCATTTGTCATCATATTATCTTCTCCATTTTGCATTTTGTTAGTGAAAATCAGATATTTATCTATATTTATTTTACTGATCATGTACTTTAATCATCATGCTGAGATTATATTTGAGGGTTATCATACAAAAAACAGATAAAACTTGAGGAAAAAGTGACTTTTTTAGCAAAATCTATCATTAACTGATCATAAACCAAGTGTCTCCATCCACTGTTATTGATCAAATTCCATGGGTTTTACTGATGAATTAATGTTGTAGAAGATGACGGTGTTTTCACGTTCCCTATGGGACTCTAAATGTCCAAATAGGTCATATCTGATGACCATGAAAAGATGACAAACTGCATTTTACACAAATTATTTATAGGATTAGAGTCTCAAAGGTTATTTTAGATCAGTAGATGCTTTTGGTCAGTGGTGTAAATTCGGGTCTTTATGGGTTAAAAAAAAAAAAACTAACATCTGACAGGACCATGATCATACCATTTGGAACTACGCAGTGAAAAACAGCAGATGTCTGATGTCTCCAAAGATTTGAGTGAGAGCTCAGACAGAATTCATCGTATTCATCTCCACGTGACATTGGAGGCACTGAATCTCAAACTCTGTAATATAATGGTGTAGCTGTTTTCCACCAAGAGCATCTAAAACAAATCTAAAACAGACGTCTCTTGTTCAAACACTGTGACGAGTATGATGCGCACCGTGTTGAAAAGACAGCCTCAGAACTAAAACCATTTCACCAGATTGAGCTGAATTGTCGGAGGTGACATCCTCCGACGCTCTCCGTCAGCCACTTTGACTAAGGGCATGTCAGTCTGGAAAGTAATATCATGATGAAGCCTGTGAGAGAAGTCTGCCTCTGTGTAATAAAGCATCAGCCATCAACATATATCTGCATCCTAGCCCAGCAGATGGAATGTCTCACATGTCAACTCACACAAGCAATCTCGAAAATTGGTGCTCTTCTTGTTGCACGCTGTAAGTGCAACATGACAACATTGTATTAGGCTCGGGAGGTTTTGTTTATTCAGCAGTAAATGCTTACTGTAGATCATTTTTAGATTCATCCCTGCAGTACACTACATTTCTCCATGTTCAAAAGAAAATGGTTCATCAGCTAATACTAACTTGTTGATTACTATGAAATTCGAAACCATTAAGTTGCGCTGTATAAATTAAAAAAGCCTTTGTTTGTGCTGCAAGGAAAAACATTTCAACTGTGTTTGAATGATAATTTCATGCATGGAATTAACTTTGTTTTTTGTCTTAAGGGAAGTGCAGTCCTTGAGGTTCTATTTTACTGCTCAGTTACATTGAGGCACAGGATTTTTCCATCAATAAGGCGGTGATCTTGTTAATTTTAACAATACAATAAGGATAGAGAGTAAATATGGCAAGAGCAAAGGAAAATATTAGCCTTTTCACCATATTTTTAAAATTATTTCAGCGATAATAAAAACAAAATGTCATGAAAAATGTCATGAAAAAACAGTTCATGGTTTAGATGTATAAACAATACAATAAAGGAATAAGAGAGACAAAAAAAAGGAGGGGGATTAACATTTATAATACAGAAATAGCACGAGTGTACTCAACAGCAGGGGTGAATCAGTCTTCACTATTAATGAACACTAGTAAAGGTCCCAGATCTTATGCAAAATTTTACTTTTTATTTAAAGTTATTTTACACAGTTTACGGAGAACCACTACTATAACCCACAGAGTAACACTTACCTCTTGACATGAGATACATGTTTATCTAGACCAAAAAACCCAAAACAAAAAACTAAACACTTTTATAATCTGTGATGAATATGTTTTGTAGGGCTTGGCGTATCAGTTTAAATACTGTTAGTATCAATATCATGGTGAGTAATGGTATTGGATCGATACTAACGTGATGATATCGATACTTTTCTTGCAGTTTCTCTTCTATATGTCCAGCAAATACTTGAATTTCCTCACAGAGTTCATGCAAGCGTCTGTCTGTGCAAACAGTGCACCTCTCTCTCTCTCTCTCTGCTGCTCTCTCAGACACATGTTGCAGACTGATTAAACTATTATCATATATTCACCAAGTTGAAAAAAATCTGGATTGTTTTACTGGAACTCAAAAATATGCAGTTATATATAGATGTGTACCTCAAACCTAAAATACGAATATGACTGAATATAATAACCCTTTTTTGTGTTAACTGTAGATGGAAAATTTGTGTTTCTATTTAGGCTACATGCAGATTTTTTTATATTATTATATTTTATACTGTTAAATGGTTTTACTCCATCACAACATACTCATTCAGACTAGTCACTGTGCACTACACTTAGGCTGATATTTTGTTTCAATGTTATTTTATGTTTTTATTCTCTGTAAGATGACTTTGAGTGATTTGAAAGATGCCACCAAATATAATGTTTTATTATATTATTATTATGATTATTAAATTTACTATTGTGTATTGAGTACGGGAGAAAACAGTCTATTTTTCCATGGTTGAATGCAATTAATGAGCAAAAAAGAAAAGGAATGTTTTGACATTTTGCTATGTAGATACACTTACACCTGCACCACTGGTACGGGTACAAGCCCTTCAGACCAGTGTCTGTAGATAATAAAAAAAGGAAGTCATTCTAAGCAGTGTTATAAGTCTGTAAAATAAAGTCAGTTGAACCTAAATATTGATGAAGCTTGATGGATTTGTCCCCCCCCCCCCGATGACACAGACATACTCCAAGACAACAATGCCAGGATTCATCAGGCTCAAACTGTGAGAAAGTAGTTCAGGAAGTATCAGACATCCATCTCACACATGGGTTGGCCACCACGTAGTCCAGTCCTGAACCCCAGAATGTACCAGAGAAAATTATACACAGCAGTTTACCTCCCTTGTCATCAATACACTATCTTAGTAGCAAATTAATGCAACTCTGGAGAGAAATAAATGTTGTGACATGTGTTGTGACATTGCGTGGCAGTGTACAAAGTGTTGAAGATCAGTGGTTTAACTTTTGGTTTTAAATGCAGATTTCATTATAAGGTATGGATAAGAAAGTCATGACTGTCATGATGAGTACACATGTGGTTTGAACACATGGGTGTAGTTAAATATATCACACCAGCTTTTCCACATTATGCTGTCAAATCAAATACACATCATTATAATTATAAACTTGACATCATTGAAATGTATGACTGTGTAATTGCACCTTAAAACATCCATTTGAAACATAAATCTGATATAATAGAAGTTTTCATAAGAGTTTTAGGACTTGCATTGAGGCAGTATGTTCCTTTAAAGTGTTGCATTTGTCTAATACCTGACTGGAATAGCAATCTGGGCTGTCAACAGCACTAACAAGTGTAGCGCCGCTTTGATTGGATTTATTGTCGAAAGAATAAAACAGTGACAGCTAAATAGAGTTATTCAGGTAGTGCTATTATGATAATGCTTTCTGTAAAGTCTTGATATTACTAAGGCACATAGTCTGAGTCAAAGGCTTTATGGAAAAGCAGAGAGTGCAGCTGACAAGTCTGTTCTCATCTTCACCTCAATAACTCACACTTCAGAGACTCAAGAGTCCCCATAATAACACAAACTACTAAAAGTCATTTCAGGTCATCCAGCTGAGCTCCCAGTGTCAATAACCACCACTTGAATTATCTTCATGGTTGCAAGACCTGAAACATATGCAAAAAAGAACAACAAAAATGTGTTTGTGACGATGTAAAGTCAAGCTTTAACTGAACTTGTAAAGAAATAAGTTGAGGAGAGCACAAAGAGAATAATATCCATAAATATAATCAGGCACACAGTCAGAGCGAGGCTTGTCTCTGTATAGAGCTGTGTTGTAAAACCTACTCCGGTGCTGAGTTTCACCTGATTTCCAAAATGAACATCTGCAGACTTTGTTTTTGTCACATGCCACATGCTGGAGTTCTCCTGCATGTGATTATTATGACTATTATTCATCTAAGTGCTTCTCATGGAGGTGTCAAATAACTAAGTACAAATACTTTGTTACTTTACTCAAGTAGAAATTTTAGTTATCTATACTTAACCCATAAGGACCCAGTGTGACATTTGTGTCACTTCCAAAATGACTCTTTATATTTAACATCCTTAAGTTGTTTATCGCCATATATTGTAATATTATCTTCTATATTTAGTGGGGTTATTTTCAGTGAGAATCAGGTATTTTCCAACATTAAATGCACTAATCATGTAGCTGTTCGCAAAGGTTTAGTGTAAAGTTGAGGATTATTTTATTAAAAAAAAAAAACAGAGAAAACTGAAGAAAAAGTTACATTTTTTTTTTTTTCAAAATCTGTCATTAACTGAACATAAACCCTGTGTCTCCATCCACTGTCATTGATCCAATTCCATGAGTTTTAGTGGTGAGTCAACGTTATAGAAGATGACAATGTTTTCATGGTAACTACGGAGCCTCTGAACATCCAAATGGGTCATATCTGATAACCATAAACAGATGAATAACTGTATTTTACACCAATTATTGACACATATTAGTGGATCAACAGGGATTAAACAATTTATATTAGTACTTGATTTTGGTAGATAGTGGATGTTTGGGTTTTTATGGGTTGAAAAAAGGTTAAAACAGAGAAAATTTCACTTGGGAACTGACACAAAAGTAGTGCCGGGTCTTTATGGGTTAATTGGGGTAATTATTTTACAGCCGACCTTTTTACTCCTTGACACTTTCACACAATTATCTGTACTTTGTAATCCTTACATTTTTTTTTTAAAAAATTGCCTGGTTACGACTATTTCATTCTGGGTTGTCATCAAATAAAAAATCTATCCAGATAAATGGCGCCATCCAGATAAAGTGAATTTCCAGCTGGTTTGGAAAACTGACCGTGAAGGCAAAGGTTCAGAGTTTTAATCTGTTAAAAACAGCAGGGAAAGTCATCAGTATTCCAACACCTCTAACCCCGAAGACCTGTTTGAACAAATGACCCTCAGAGAGGCACACAATATTTTATCAGACACCTCCCACGTACTCGAATACATTTGACTTAACTCAGGAAGAAGGTTCAGGGTTCCATTATGTAAACACAACAGGTATAAATTATCCCTCTGTCAATGAAACTCATCCAGATAACAGTATGTAAGGGCGTATTCTGTTCTGTATTAGTGTTATAGGCGACATCAGGGGCTTTCAAATTGGGTGAATCTGAGCCTCCATTTACAGTAGGTAAGGACAGCTGAGCTGGGGGGGGGGGGGGGGGGG
>JAPTGZ010000010.1:22760744-22771533 GCA_029814645.1 Fowleria isostigma | reverse complement strand
GGAGCTGGAGGAAGTGTCTGGGGAGAGGGAAGTCTGGGCATCCCTGCTTAGGCTGTTGCCCCCGCGACCCGGCCCTGAATAAGCGGAAGAAGATGAGATGAGATCTAACCAGTTATTTACATTCATATATATTTGTTACATACCATTCCCAACCCATTGTTGTCCTTCTCTCTATTTAAATGTCGGGCTATATTAGGTTTTTAAGTGTGTTGTGTCTATGTTGAAATTGTACACTGTGAGCAAAGGAAAAAACAAAGCTAATTCCTTGTGTTTGTTCACATACTTGGCCAATAAAGCTGATTCTGATTAAGTCCACATTATAGTATATTCTACCACAAGGGGTACATAATAATTATGTGTCTTCAGATAAGGAGTCAGGAAATCTTTATTTTACAGCCAATAATAGAGGGGAACTCAGAGGGCACAGGCTAAACTTGTCCGCACTTCTTTGTGTTCCAATTTATTGTAAACCAGTTGGTATTCACATTATTAAATGTTGGCATTTTTTAATATAAGTGCTAAAGTGCTATATTGTAATTTAGTCTGGGGCTCTTCAGTGTTAAAGAAAGTGAAAAACAGCCCATTCAGAGCTCCACAATAAAAAATCTCTGTCCTTGGTCCATGACCTCCTCTCCTAAATTTGATAAAAATCACTGCATTCATTTTTACATTTTCCTGCTGCTGGGTAGTAATAATATAAATTTCGCAATAAATAAATTATAATTGCAATTAGACTGCCCTACATTTCCTGAAAGAAATGTAACTAATGTACTTGCCTCTTACAAGTGGACTTGTGTGATGTAAAAGCAAGAAATGGTACCAAAGATGGACTGGTTTTAAAGTCTAGGTCTCAGTAACATTGGTGTGAATGAGAGAAAAATTGGTACTCTTTGCGCTTAGAGGTCTCTAGATCAAAAACAAAACATTTTAAGATTAAAATGTGAATAGTTTTTGAAAGAGAGTTTTTTTTATTTTAACATTTTGATGTATAAATTGTTGCTGAAACCCCAAAAATGTGAGAGTTATGAAGAGTTGTTTGTAGATTTTCTAACATAAAACCCAACCACTCTAAGAGGGGACAATTTCAGCCAATCAGCTCTCAGCATTCTGTTCCCATTGTATGTGAATGAGGTTTGGTATGGTGTTCTTGTGCGGAAACCGCACAAGCTATCGTTACAACACGTAACATAATATCTAAACAATCTTTGGGCTGGGCCACACATTTGTCGTATTTCAGAATAATTTTAGGACCAATCGTGTTGGAATGGTAGCCACTTGAAAATGGCCCAGATCATTTCAGATGGACAAATTTGGTTGGTTTTTCACAACTTTAACAAAATTGGTGCATCAGAATGTCAATCTTGATAATACCATGTTTTTTGAGACCAGGCTGTACATTTTTGCAATAATATGTTTTGGTCTATTTCCAACGCTCTGGGCTGCATTTTTTCCAAAGTTTTTGTATAAGTCATAAGTCAGTCTGACCAACGATAGTTCCCTGTTCCTTGCATCAAATGCAAGCACACAGGGAATAATTCTCTCATACATCCGATCAACATAAATTTAATGAAATACCATCACCTTCCAATTTGTAAATTAAGATATTAGGGGGAAAAACACAAGACAAGATAATAAGTACATGTGATGGCTGAGCTTCCCCTCCTGCATTTGTGTCCAGTCTTTACAGATGACTAATCAAACCCAAACAAAACATGCCCCATTTTTCAATCCTTCACTCATTTAAAATGATCTTCTTGAACATAATCAGCAGATTTGTTGACAATCCAGTAATACATTACAATAGATAATTTGATTTGATTAAAATATTTTTTCCTAAGACAACATGTAGATTCCCTAATGTATGTAATGGTCATCCATTGCCTTCAGGGCATAAATAAGTCATACATTAAAACCCAAGTCATGCATGTACGTTGTGCTTTCCCCTATTAGTTTATTTATGAAATTCAATGAACCATCTCAAGAGCTTCAATCATAGCTCTGCTCCCTCTACTACACACAATAATATATATTATTATTTACCCCAGGAACAATTCCCAACAGAGACTAAACCAGAAGGTAGAATCTCCGACAGATGTTCCGTGACATCCTTTTGCCTGATGGCATCCTGCTCCAAGATGATGTTTTCAGGCCCAAAACAGAGCATGCTACTCTTTATAGAGTAGTCATGAGGTCTCCCCTCTTTCTTCTAGAATAAGATTTTCTGACCCAGCAGCGCTGTAGTGCTCCATGATCAGGTCATCAATCAAGCAGAAATAAAACATGTCACAATGGTGGGACTGAAAGAACAGTTATTTCAGTCAGAATCTCAGGAGTTCTATGTAGGATCACAAAAAATATGTGATACTATACAAAAGTCCATTAAAATGCAAATCACGGATCACTTATCAATCCGAAGGTGATAAAACGAGCAGATATTAAGGACCAAAAAATTATCTATATGTAAATGTTTGTTGAATAAATCAAGTCTTTTTCACTTTGCATGATAACTGTGAATAATTGGAAATTACAGATGCATATAGTGCAAATGCAAATGGAATTCAGTCAGTACTATGGATGACCAGTGTTTGCATGAAGCAATGCAATGGCTGTGTGAGTCTCCCAGCATTTGCTTTTCTCACAGCAGGTGATAAGAACCCATCCTGGAGCTGTGCCAGGTCAATGTTGTGATCCTGAGTAGAGGTAGCATAGACTGTGAGGGTGGTGTGTGGTGTTTCCAGTCTGTCTGAAACATCTATGTAGCCTTCATGTAGACCTGTGATGAGCCCCACAGTGTCCTGGTAAAGCTCAGTCTTTCACAAATGGGGGTGTGTGCAAGAAGCCCAGGGGGTACTTGACATTTTTTCAGAAAAATACATTGTTATGTACTGTGCAAAATAAATAATGTGAATTAATGCTGAAATATAAAACACAGTAAATACATTCATATAATAAAATAAACACGCCTTTTATTGTCAATCATCTTGCTTTGGTAACAATTTAAAAACATTTGTATTTTATATTATTCAAGATGAGTTTGAGTAATGCAGTAATTATTCTTTGTCGATGAAAGATTTATTAATTAATGACCAATTTATTTTTCTTATGAAAGAGGGCACTCAGTTTATATTTTATACCCAAAAAAGATATGCCTTTGACACAGAACAAATTTTTTGTATTTTTTTTTTTAAATCAAAAATGCTGAAGCATGAATGGATGGTACTTGACTAAAAAAAGTATGTTTCAGGGGGTACTTCACTGTAAAAAGTTGTATAGCCACTGTTGTAGCTTAAGTAGCTGTCCTGCTGCTGATGGCTGGTTTTCTTCAAGAGTGGCATGATGACCACTGATGAGCAGACAGTGTCTGATCAAAAAAGTAAAGGGAACACTTAAACACATCTTAGATCTCAATGAATGAAATATTGCAGTTGAAAATCATCATTCAATATATAGTAGAGTGCATTGAGAACAAAATAACAAAAACGATGAATGTAAATCAAAATTATCCATGGAGGTCTGGATTCAGAACCATACTCAAAGTGCAAGTGTAAAATTACATTGCAGGCTGCTCCGACATCAGCGAAAATTCTTCAAGACAAGTCAAAATGAGGCTCAGTGTGTGTGGCTTCTATGTGCCTGTATGACCTCCCTACAATGCCTGGGCATGCCTCTGATGAGGCAGTGGGTGTTCTTTTGAGGGATCACCTCCAAGACTTGGATTAAAGCATCAGTCAACTCCTGGACAGTCTGTGGTGCAATGTGGTGTTGGTGGATGGACCAAGACATGATGTCCCAGATGTGTTTAATTGGATTCAGGTCTGGGGAACAGGCAGGCCAGTCCATAGCATCAATACCTTCATCATGGAGGAACTGTTGACACATGAAGCTTGGCACTGTCATGCATTAGAATGAACCCAGGGCCCACTGCACCAGCCTATGGTCTCACAATGGGTCTGAGGATCTCATCCTGGTACCTAATGGTAGTCAGGGTACCTCTGGCAAGCACATGGAGGGCCGTGTGGCCATCCAAAGAAGTGCCTCCCCACATTATTACTTACCCACCGCCAAACTGCTCATGCTGAAGGAAGTTGCAGGCAGCATAACCTTCTCCACAGCATCTCCAGACTCTGTCACGTCTGTCATATGTGCTCAGTGTGAACCTGCTCTCATCTGTGAAGAGCACAGGGCACCAATGGCAAATCTGCCAATATCGGTGTTCTCTGGCAAATGCCAATCGCCCTGCACGATGTCGGGCTGTAAGAACAGGCCCCACATGTGGACGACGGGCCCTCATACCACCCATGTGGAGTCTGTTTCTGACAGTGTGAGCAGAAACATGCACATTAGTGACTCGCTGGAGGTCATTTTGCAGGGCTCTGGCAGTGCTCCTCCTGTTCCTTCTTCCACAGAGGAGGAGATAGCGGTCCTGCTGCTGGCTTGTTGCCCTCCTACCAATTCCTCCATGTCTCCTGGTGTACTGGCCTCTCTCCTGGTATCTCCTCCATGCTCTGGACACTGTGCTGAGAGACAGAAAACCTTTTTGCCACAGTTCACATTGATGTGTCATATTGGATGAGCTGCACAACCTGAGCAACTTCTGTTGGTTGTAGACGCCGCCTCATGCACCTCTAGGGGTGAGAAGATTAACAAAATTCAAAAGTGGCCAAAACATCAGCCAGAAATAACAAGAACCGTTTGTGGTCACCACCTGCAGAGCCACTCTTTTATAGGGGTAGTCTTGCTAATTGCCTCTCATTTCCACCTGTTGCCTGTTTATATTTGCACAACAACAGGTGAAATTGATTCACAATTAGTGTTCTTCCTAACTGGTCAGGTTGATTTCACATGAGTGTGATATACTTGGAGTTACATTGTGTTGTTTAAGTGTTCTCTTTATTTTTTTGAGCCATGTAGAAGTACTGATTCAACTCCTTTACTTAAGTAAAAGTAAAAAAGTACAACTTCTCAATTGTAATTAAGTACAAAAGTAAAAAGTAAAACAGCATTTTTTGCCATGAATAAAACAATACTTATTTAAACAGGCAAGATCATTAAAGTTTCCATTTTTTAATTACACATTGAATGAAGCAATGTATTTTACATACTGTCACATCTGTTTAGTTTGAAAAGTAATGAGCCTATTCTGATGTAAGGAGTATAAAATACAGATATTTATGCAAAAATGAAGGGAGTAAAAGTAAAAAGTTGCCGGAAAAATAATATTCAAGTAAAAATTTTCTTAAGTACAGTAACAAAGTACTTATACTTCATTACTTCCCACCTCTGTCTACAACATTGAGCCACCAGTAAAACCCATGACTTGGATCAATGACAGTGGATGAAGACACTGGGTTTCTGTTCAATTATTGATATATTTAACTGCAAAAGTTAATTTTCTTTAGTTTTCTCTTTTTTTGATGCAATAACCCTCAACTTTAATCTATTTTATGAACATCTACATGATCATTGAATAAAACATAAGAAACCGGATTTTTCACTTAAAACACAAAATACAGAGGTTAATATTATAATAAATGATGATAAATCACCAAATAAAGGTAGAATATAGAGAAAAAATTATTAGGCAGCTGTTACAAAAGGAGCACTGGGTCTTTATGGGTAAGGCAGTGGTGGGAAAATGATTAGACTATTAAAAGTCATCAAAAACAATGGTTATGCAATTAAGTACTAACTCCTGTGTGTATCATCTGACTAACACAGACAGAAATAAAATCACAGTTTTTGTCAGTACAATGCCATAGCTATTGGTGTAAGAACTTATGTGATTTTGGTTATTATTGAGAAAACCATGGAAAATTAATAGATATCAGCTCTGAAATTAAACTGTTATGAGCTATGTTTGTTGTTATGATTATATTTGTCCAAACAAATGTACCTGTAGTTTTTCCAGACATTAAAATGAACAAGAAATTGAAGAAAACATAGGGTGGTCTAATAAGTTTTTCCACGACTGTATATGTGGATATTATATGACTGTTACTTAGGTTTTATGGACAGTCTTTGGACATATGTATATATACATTAAAGTCAAAATTATAATCAAGCAGCATCTTTAGGATCCTGGCAGAAGTCGTGTCAGAGCTGAAGGTTTCCAACAAAACAAATAAAAGACGTCGGGCCAAAGCCAAGTCAGATCCACGACAAAAGGTCTGGCAGAAGATGAGCAGACTGGAGTGTTTGATATGGTGACTAATGTGGCAGCTGGTGAATGGCAGAGGGTTGGGATATATTCACGGGGATTGTCTGATGGACAGCAGGTGTTGGTGGTCAAAAAAACTGTATACAGGAGGGAGTGGTTTTTGGAGGAGAGCCAGCAGGACCTGTGGGTGAATGGATGATTGTGAACCATGACCATTTGTCATTGTGGCTGAGAGCTTCTAAATGTATCGAATATATTTGAGCACAGCAGATCTGAATCAACAAGGACAGCATTCGAACACGAGTTTAATGATGATTTTAACACATTTTCTTTGTGGGTGAGAGAATTTCTTAAAATGACATTATGACTACTACCACTACTAGAATGATGGATTAGATTTATACAGTGCTTTTCCATTGATGCATGCTCAAAGCACCATTATTCATTCACTCTTACGTTCATACTCTGGTGGTAGTGAACTACATCACAGCTGCCCTGGGGCAGAAGTGTGGCTGCCAATCCACGCCTATAGCCCCTCCGACCCCCACCGACCAAACACTACTGTGAGTAGAAGCACTGGAGGCAAAGAGGGGGAGTGTCTTACCCAAGGGCACAACGGCACATGACTGGGACAGAGCAGGATTCAAACTGCTATTACTACTACTACTACTACTACTACAACTACTACAACTGCTATTACTAGTACTACTACTACTATTACTGTTACTACTATGACTACTACTACTACTAGTACTACTACTACTATTACTGTTACTACTATGACTACTACTTCTTCTACTACTACTGCTATTACTACTACTACTACTACTATTTCTACTGCTGCTGCTATTACTACTACTACTGCTACTGCTACTACTATGACTACTACTACTACTACTACTACAACTACAACTACAACTATTACTGCTACTACTACTTCTACTATTACTACTATTTCTATTATTTCTATTACTATTACTACTACTACTACTACTACTACTATTACTATTACTATTACTACTACTACTACTACTATTACTATTACTATTACTATTACTACTACTACTACTACAACTACTGCTTGTATTACTATCACTATCTACGGCTGTGACACAGTTGGTAGAGCAGGTTGTCCAATGATTGAAGGGTCAGGGTTTGAATCCTGACCTCAACTGTCCTCATGCTTGGTAGTGCCTTGCATAATGTGTGGTGCTATATAAGTACCAATCATTACTACTATTACTACCACTAGTTAGTTTCCAGTCACTCTGTCTGTTGTGATGTTTGTGGTATAAATCCATACCAGCCGTCTGTTACTGTACATGCACTAATGTAATGTATGGATGTTAGGAGGGCTGGCAAATGCACTAATGCATAAGTTACTATATCTGCATCTATGTTTTCCTCTTTTTGTTTTTTTATACAGAGAAGTTGCTTTAAAAGGACCGAATGGAAGCACTGCATGAATAGATTTTTGTAGATTAGGCAGGGTTCAATATGGCAAAGAGCTGAAGGACATTCAAAACATATGGAAACCCTCAGACCCAGATTTTGAAGATTTTTCAGTGTTTTACAGTAATGTGCTTTTCATTTTTCATGATTTCTTTGGCCTTTTATGAAATACTAAATATATTTACATTATGTAATAAACATTATGCTCTGCATGAGCTGGATGCAGTGCTTTCCACTTTGCTGTGTCATGTACAATGACTGCCTGTGGTGTCGACCTGTGTGTCTGATATGAGAGAATTGTTTGCTTTTGAGTGCAGGTAAAATGGCTTTGAGGCAATTGTTTGATTTTGCCAGAGGAGTGAGAGGTTCTGTGAATGATGTTTGGATTTCTGCTTTTGTGTGCATTGTTTTGAGAGAAAGATTGTGTCCTGCACAAAATGTGTCTTAGCGATGATATCTAACATATTTTGGTTCAATTCATTCAGTTGATGCTGAGATATTGCCCAATATAAGTGCGAAGTGTGTGATAGTTGATTGTGATCACTCAGTGCTCTTCACTAAAGGGGAAACATTTCACAGCATCTCTTTACATTTCTTCGCATTTCAGATTTGTGCATGTAACTGATTAAGTAGGAAAATCACTGATGGAATGTGCAGCCCATACTTATGCTAAACTGCTTTACAAAATCAATATGTATTCATCTATATGCTGATGTATGTTCAGTATACTAATGGATCATCACAAGTAATTACATAATTTTGCTCATGAGAACGAATTGCCTCAGTACAATAATCACTATCGGGATCACCTAGCATGCAGAGTGCATATAAGCCTGGCTTTTACTTTTCCACTGATGCGTGTAATCTGTAGTCTATAATGAAATGTTTGTTGTTAACATATTAAATGCTTGGATGACTTGATTTTTAAATTTTTGCTCTGTTTGCAAAGATGGCTGGGTGACATATTAATCCCACCTCAGGAATGGAGAAATGAATCACATAATTTAAAATCTGCTTTGCATCATTCTTGTGCTGTCTGTTTATCTGTCAGTCTGTCACTTGGTCAGTCAGTTGGTCGGTCCGTCCATCTGTCCATCTATCACCAATGTACTAATTTTGTTCATTTAAAAATGAAAAATCAATAAAATAATAAATTATTTAATTATCTGAGTTGATCAAATCATATATCACTCTACTACATTAATTTTATACTGATAATAAAGCATTAGGTAGACATAGCCTATGACTATGTCCATATAATAAGTTTAAACAATCATCATGGCCATTATGGTTTTTATTTATTTATTTTATTTTTTTATTATTGTTTTAATTATGTTGATTTTTTTATTCTTTCTTTTTTTGTTTATGTTTTGTTTATATTGATTCTTTTGTTTTTTTGTGATTGGTTGTGAATGCAAATGAAAAAATTCAAATTTCCATAATAGATATTGATATATTTTACTATTAATTTTAATATTTCCTTGTTATATGGGTGTGTGATGTCATAAAAGTGTGATCTTAATGCACTAAAATCGCAACTGGCAAGCTCCAAAAATCCATCCATCCATCCATCCATCCATCCATCCATCCATCCATCCATCCATCCATCCATCCATCCATCCTTTCATCCATGGTTTTCAATTTTCTGTGTGTATGTTGAACCTTTTTTTTCTGCCACATGAATGTAGGTTAAAGGCATAAATGTGAGCCAGTGTATCTAAAGGATGATGAAACTGTGCCATGGTGGTCAGGCAAGCAGCCAGTGCGTTTAGACTAACCCCATATGTCTTTTGCTGATAGGGCACAGTGGAGGTCCACCTGCCTGTGTGGTTAGAAGTGTTTATGGGGGTGCACCAGGATCCCACCACTCTGACAAATCTCTCTCTCTGTATCCCTGCTTTTAGTACATCTCCAGCTGTAGTCATTATTGCTAGCTGTAGGAGGACATGTATGACACGAAGGCTTCCAGTCTTTCTCAGACACAGTAATGCTGCTGTTTCTGCTGTTAGGTTTCCTGCACATGGATCTGTCTTGTTTCTCGTTGGCTGAAATACAGATGATAATCTTTTTCCAATCTAAAATAGAATCAACACCCACTTGAGTAATTCCAAGATATAAGTATTTTCATCTACAGTGGGTGTACAGTGTCACCAGTGCCAGCTGTGGGAGTCACAAACATGCATGACACAGATAAAGCTTATTTCTTTAGAGTTTTTTCTTTTCTTGGGCTGTATCCTTTATAAAAGCCACGAGTCAAGGGGATATGGATGATAAAATCAAGTGTAAACTTTACATGCAAAACTTTTTTTTTTTCAGCTTGTCAATAAAGTAATACTAATATATTTCTTTACTGTAAATTTTCCAAAAATAAATAGCCCACAGTTGCAAATCAACATTTAACAAGGCAAAATTTAATTTATATTGGATGAAATGTGCATAAAGAACAGAAGCAAATTCAGAAAACAATAAAATATAGAGACCAAAATAGAAAAAGTAAAACTAGATTTTTTGTAATCATGCATTCTTCTGAATTCTTATACATTTCATTACCCTCTTTGTATACTTGCCTAAGTTTTTGTATTTTTGGCCATATTGTTATATCTGTGTAACTTCACTCTCCTAACACTGCTGCTTCATTTTGTATCTTTAGCTATAACCTGAAAAAATATGACTCATGCTCCTTTTCCACTGCACCTTTCCAACACGACTTGGCACGATTCGACTTGACGTGATTGTAGTGCTTTTCCGCTGAGAGTTGTACTTGGTACATGTACTGTTTTTTTTGTACTACCTCTGGCGTGGTTCTGTTCGAGCTGAGTTGGTACTAAAATTTCACTGCCGGTCACTGATTGGTCAGAGCGAGTGTTGTCACATGTGCACAAGACGTGAGTGCCTAATCAAACTAAACACCACACAGAGAAGATCTTCAGATATCCTCTATCATTGTCTATCATTTTACTGGTGGTTTGGTCCACATAGACCGCACCATTTAATGTGACATCTATTGTACAGTCATGGAAAAAAATATTAGACCATGATGATTGAAGTCATCAAAAACAATGGCTATGCAATCAAGTGCTAATTCCTGTGTGTATCATGTGACTAAAATAGACAGAAAAGAAAACATGGAATGCCTAAAAGCACTGTTTTTTTCAGTACAATGCCATAGCTTGTGATTTT
>JAPTGZ010000010.1:22705784-22718040 GCA_029814645.1 Fowleria isostigma | reverse complement strand
TTATACTAAAGTTTTATGAACATCTAATGATTAGTAAATTAAATATTGGAAAACACCTGATTTTCACTGAAAAAAAAAACACAAAATACAGAAAATAATATTACAATAAATGGCAATAAATCACTTAAGAATAGTTAAATATAGAGAAACATTTATTTGGGAAGTGACACATATGTCACACTGGGTCCTTATGGGTTAATCTTACTGTGCTTAAATAAAAAAAAAAAAAACACACGTGGGAGGTGAACATGGAGCAAAACGTCTTTCCAGTCGAAGTCATACATTTGCTGCTAAATCCTGATCACTCATTATTTCTTCCTGCTTCAGCTGATTTCTCTGACATCTAATTAAGTTGCCACTTTTTTTTTTTTTTTTTTTTTTTCTACTAATTATCCTGTTAATGTGTCTTATTCTGCAGGGCTTCTTTGTGTCTGTCTTTTACTGCTTTCTAAATGGAGAGGTGAGTCACTTGGGTTTTTCAGAAACACAGTCAGTTTTTATGGATTTAATTACATTGTCAGTGTGTTTTCTGATCTCCTGGCAAAGTCCCAAATAAGAGAAACCCCTAATTAGAAGTCTAACACAGGACTAGGATTAGTTTTCGTCACTAGGACCAGATTCTTTTAACGATGGTCTTTACTGTAAATATAGAAACATTTTCCGCTAATTACAGTGAGAGAATACTACTGCCATTCCAGCTGGTTGAAAGTCATTATTGTCATTAGGAGGATTATATATTTGTCGATAAATGTGAAAAATGAAGGAGGTTTTAAGCTACTTCGTTTCAGCCCCTAATAAACTGAAACATACTGTAGATGGGGGGGCAGTTCATCATCATTCACTCTTGGGACTGTGTATCTGCACCTGTAATGAATTATCTATAGCACATTTCACGTTGAGAGTTTTACGCACTGTAGGTCTCTAACCAGGGACGTTTCTTGCTATAGGTGAACTAGGCAAATGCTTAGAAACCCCCACCAGGGGGCCCCAAAGCTGCATGTTCAGCGTCATCTGGGGAAAATTAAAATGTCCTGTTTTTAATCTGTATCCATCTCATATGTTTATTGAATTCCTTATATACTAAAAAAAAATAGAATAAAAATAAAATAAACTGCAATGATAAGCTGTGAGTGGGCTTTTTGTGGTATTATTTGGTCATATTTGTTTGACTGCACAGTCACACAATTCGTGACGTAGCGGGCTGTCAACAGGTATGATGGGAATGATTGACAGCTACCCACCTATCATTCCCACTAGCGAGAGTATTAAACAAAACAAACACCGTAATGGCATCAAAAAGAAGTTACCTCAGCGGCTGTTGTATTTTCTTATTTAAAGTAAACATTTTTTATAAACACTCAAAATCTGTTTTATTTATTGACGTAACAAACTAAACTAAAGCTAAACGTATAGAAGATCGTTGTTTTCCTTGTATTATAGTTTATCAGTTTAACTTAAGCCTGAGTAGATCAACTTAACATGCTTAATTTTAACTGTAGCCTGTTTTGCTCATTAAGTGGAATAGATTGGGTCATCTTAGTTGACCATCTAAAGGGTTAAGAATCTCTTCATCGTAGTTTGACAAACTAGGGGGCCCCCCCATCTTGCTTAGGGCCCTCATGAAGCTACATACAGCCCTGTCTCTAACATATCTCGATCCTTGTGGAAGATAATGTACGTGGGGTAGCGGTGGGAGGTATGTATGTTATAACCACTGCCCCTGTATTAGGGGAATAAAACGGGATTCAGAAACAACAGCGGCTCTCACGTCTCAAGTCAGTGGTTTAATGACCGAGACAGAAACCGGAGCTCCCCCTACTGTCCATCTGACCCGGATGTGCTTGACCAAAACAAACCGTCCTTTCACAGTAATAAAACATGACATATTAAAATCAAAGAAAAACATCTGAAATGTCCGTTTTAGCATGAAAACACTCTTATTACATTAAATTTACTTGTACCATTACTTACTATACTATTTTAATCACCGACATTGGCAATGCATTAACTAATTAACCCTTTTGTTATTCTTAACCATTACATATACATGGGAGAGCGCTACATAAGTAACTACTGCAACTGGTGGAAAACAAAAGTGAAACTTAACAGTCTTTGGACGTCTGACTCCCGGCTTCTATGGCTCAGTTTTATGGGCCCCGCCAGAAATGCTGGGCCCCATGAATTTTTCATCATTACCCCATATATTATCAGGTGCATGTTCATTACACAAAGCAATAACAGAAATGTGATGCTATCGTCAATGTGATGCCATTGTGTTATGTGTTTGTTTTTTATTTCTTCATGGAAACACACACAAACCAGAGATAAAAAAAACAAAAGAAAAACCAACATTTATAAATGGAGAAGATGCCCAAACATTGACAAAAATTCAATTGTCAGGTATTATTGTTGGTAGGACATAAGAGTATAGTGAGTGGTTTTTCATTGTTCATTTTTACATGTAGGGCTTTCTTGTTTTTAGTTTTTATCCAGCTGTACTTTTTAAAGCATTTCTAAGCAATAATTCTTTGATTTACTGTCAACATTTCAGGTCCGTTCCGCTGTAAGGAAACGATGGCACCGCTGGCAGGACAACCACGCCCTGCGAGTCCGAGTGGCCCGAGCCATGTCCATCCCCACGTCTCCAACCAGGATTAGCTTCCACAGCATCAAACAGACCACAGCTGTGTGACGAGAAGAACAAGCCCATAATCTTTCCTCCAGTGTCTGGGGGGGGGGCAGACTTAATCTTTATTGCCCAGCACAATGAGATGATTTACAAGGGGACTGATTTCTAAGAGATTCCTCCAACGATGCCTCGGTGCATCCAGAGGAGTCAGGGGAATATCTGGTGTCTGGCGATAAACATAGAGACATTACCTCGGAATGAGATTAAATTACCCATTTCTCTGTCCTATTCTATACGGAGGATACAGGTTGTGGGATTTTAATGGATATGAAATATGATATTATTACAACTGCCACGTCACAACAAGTCTTATCGTATAACAGCATTTTTTGCCGCCGTCATCTGACTGTGGCTGTGTTTATTAATGGAACGAGGCAACTGGTGGGAATCTGCAAGTGTAGAGAAGAGGCGCGACACTGGTGCTTTAATTTGATCCCTAAACAAGAGGCACTTAAATAATCCTAAAATAGATCATTAGAAAATAAATAAAAAGCTTTCAAACAGCTTGAATGAACAAGTTACACTTTCTTTTAACAGAATATAAAGCAGCTACAGTTGAAAAGACTGTAGCTGAAAAGTGGAACTACTAATAGTGAATGACAATTTAATATACAGTCATGGAAAAAATTATTAGACACCCCCACATTTTCTTCAATTTCTTGTTCATTTTAATGCCAGGTACAACTAAAGATATATTTGTACAAATATAATGATAACAACAAAAATAGCTCATAAGAGTTTAATTTAAGAGCTGATATCTATCCATTTTCTATGGTTTTCTTGATATAATCTGAATGATATAAGTTCTTACCTCAATAGCTATGACATTGTGCTGACAAAAACAGTGCTTTTAGACATGTTTCCATGTTTTCTTTTCTGTTTGTTTTAGTCACACAATACACACAGGAGTTAGTACTTCATTCCATAACCATTGTTTTTGATGCCTTTTGTCTAATAATTGTTTCAACGGCTGTGATGAAGTGAAGTGAGTAATGCGTTATGACACCTTTTCAGTTCTCACAGTGAATAAGAACTGGTTATCTGATTAAATTAAGCCATCTAACCAGATATGTTGGAAGTATCTTCAGGGAAGGTGGTTGTTGTTATCCAGACCAGCAGTAATGATTAGACTGAGCCAAGGCTGACAGTTATTACTGTAAGACAGCTGGAAAAGAAGAGTTACCATTGAAGACAAAGGTTCATATCAAAGATGCATAGCTGGTGTCACACATGCTCTTAACTGTCATAAACCCTGAAAAATCAGGGGATGTTAGGAAATTCAAAAACCCTTGAAAGTACAGATATTTCCAAATCAGATTGGAATCAAGGCTGGAGATTTTAGTCATATAGCTCAGAAATACAACATATGAAACAGAACACGAGGACAAATTAAAAAAAGTCCCCTGCTCAGCTGGTATATGGAAAAATGCATATTTTGGCACTGCATTTTTAATTTTACTTGAATATTTTTAAGCCTTTTACCTTGCAATTTTACTTATTTATATAATATATTTTACCAGTATTGTGTGTACACAGTTTCAGGAGGTCTTCTTAAAACTCAATAACAGCATAGATCAATTTTCAGTCACTCCCAAAACATGGAATTACAGACACAGAATACTCCAAGTAATGTTAAAAATACACATCTATTGCACTTTGGTTATGACTAGTGATGTTTCATGCCACAGATTTCCTTTCTGATCTGATGCCAAGTAAAATTCAGGCTGGTACCAATGATACTGATCGAATACCGATACTTTGTAAAAATTTACTTAATGTCTAGAAGATCGAAAAAAAAAAAAAAAAAGTTGTGTTTTTGTAATCATAAATTTATAAAGAATACAAGACATGGGTGTAATTATTCTCTAATTAGTAAGAACTATTATAAAAATGAAAAGTTGCATATTAATTCACGTTACATGTGCGTGTTAACATAAAAATACCGAACATATAACACTTCAACAAAAGCATCAACACTTCATTCACTAGTTTGTGACAACAGCGTATTTACTGTTTTCCCCTTTAGTCTGTTCTGTTTTTTGCTCAGTACAGACTGAGTCAGAGTTGACTGACCAGAAGCATGACGCAGAACACACTTACTCAGGCGGCTTCACAATGTGTCAAATTTATCCACACAAGCACTGTTTTGCTGAAGGGCACTTTGACAGGGGTCAGGCATCAAACTATCACCCTTCCAACTTGAGTATGACCTGCTCTACCTACTGATGTCAGGTCCCATGGGGCACAGCAGCCCAGGCTTCTGCTCTACTTCTGTTTCTAATTTTGCATCCATGGGAGTTTTTGTAAAATGATCTCTGACTTGTTTAAGTTGGATATAGTGAACGCTGATGACTTTGATTTATGAAAATTAAACTGTAAAGCCTCAAAAACCTCCTCAGAGAAGGAGCGTATGTGACCATGAAGAATGGTTTTATACGTCATGTATGAGCTTCTTGAAGTGAGATGGATCTCATGAAAGTGCGTTGTGTCATGCCAGTTCTTATGACATTTGGCGTGCTATATGTACACTTTTTTGACATTCTACGTGTTATTCACTTGATCGCGTGTCAGTTTACGCCAAGATCTGCAGTTCACATAACCCTAAATGTAACCCTAACCCTAAAGCTGGATTTATGGTCATGACGTCACTACTTATGTCGTCACTTTGGACAGCGATGCGTTGGCCCGACAGCCTTGAGATGCGCCTCTTCCGGATTGTAACTAAAAGACACAGTGATGCAGAGGCAACGCAGAGACGCTGCCTCCTGGTTGGCCAGTTTATGATCATGTGACACCAGGACTATACAGCACCAAATGTGGGGTTTGTCTGTATGTAGTTCATTTGTTTGTGTTCATTACTTATTTCACTTTAATTCTGGTCTGTTACGTTTTGCTCCTGATAAACTTGTGTGGTTATGCACATTGATAAACACACATCATTTAACTAAATTGTGCCTTTATTTGATTAGTATGATCAATAATTATTAGATTTCGGTATTTCTCGTCGGTTAACTTATTTTCGTTCAGCAGTGCACAGCTCATCTCCTACGTTGCCTCTTTCTCCATGGCTTACGCTGTAATATGTTTAAAAGAACTGTGATATATTTATTGACTTCTATGAGCTCATGAAGACACTGCTCAATGTCAACGGTTATTGTTGTTCTAAAACAGGAAATGCCTGCCGGAAAATATTAAAACCATGGAAACAACTGTGCCCAGTGGAGTTTCATCTTTAAAACCAGCCAACACCAGCAGTAAATGCCACCCTCCAATTTGGAAGCAAAACTCCAAAAGTTTCTCAAAACAATGCTGTGACAGTACACTCGAGTGCGAGAGCATATAATATGGCGTACCTACGTGAGGCAGAGCTACATGCGACCATAAATCCAGCTTAATCCTAACCCAAACTCTCAGTGCATGGTATTTGACACAGTGTGAACATATATGCAGAAAAGTTATAATGTGTACAGATAACACGCCAATTAAAAGTGGCATGTATATTTGCACAACTTCATGATATCACGGTGCTTGAAGCGATGCATCAGCAGCGCTAAATCAAACCTCCTGAATCAGTGTAGAGAAGACTCAAATACATAATCTTATAGAATCTTGAAACTCATTTAAAAATATGTACATCCACGTTTCCAAACTTGTGGTCAGGACCCTAATATGGTCATGGAAGTGTTGCCAGTTGGTCGAGCAACATGCACAATGCCTGTATCAAATGGACTAGCATTGAAAATTAGCTTTTAAAAGCTCCATACTGTTCCCTATACAAATACATACTAAATAAATTTTAAAAAATAAATTGAGGTGGTATTTCAATGTGATATTTTTCCTGGTTAAATAAAGGTTAAATAAAAAATAAAATAAAAAATCCATGTATTTTTGTAATCAAAATAAAATGATGAAGGTGAGAACAATGTAAAAGCCCCAACAAAATGAGACGTATTTGACAGCAGAGGTATCAGTCATATGCTTTCTTAGTGCGTATTATTATTGTTGCTTCATGTGCTATTGTATTCCTGTTTCTACATTTGGATCACGTTGATGATTTGGGAATAAGTTTGGGAACCACCGATACATATAAAGTTCAAGTATGATGTTACAGATGAACCAACATGGATTTATTACGCGGGCAGAGCTAAGGGAGATTAAAATCATTCTGTGTTCTGTAATCAGTATCCAAGCTAAGCCGCTGGTTCAGCAGAAGAGATGAACCAAACACTTGTCCAGGTCAGGTCAACACGCTGGCTGCTTCTGACACCAAGGGGTACATCTGCTCCGATTGCTCACACAGTCACCATCTGCAACTGCAAATCACAGCTGCAATCTGCACAAGCATCCATATTGAACAGAAAAGGCTATTTTTGGAAGAGATTATACTAAAAAAGCAGGTTCTACACTTCTGTGCAAGATTCCGAAGGTGAATCTGTCAGGCCGTACGATAAAGAATGTTCAACAATTTATCTCATTTTTTAAAAATTTAATTGTTTTTGTATTTATATATTTATTTTCTAATCTGTTAAAAGATATTTTCTTGAAATTCCTTGATTTAAGACATAAACACTATATAAATTCTAATAAGATGTATTTGTATAAATCTATAAAGGGACATTCATATACGCACATTAAAAAAAAAATACTGTAATAATCTGTTGTTGAAGTTGTATTGACTGACAGACTCCAGATCCTGCTGATGTGTAATACATGTTTATATTCTGTTTATAAAAGCAAAAAAAAATAAGGGTGACTGCAAGTAAAGTGTGACCAAATTATTGGATTTTTGTATTTCTCAGAATCTAAATAATATAATTTAGCTAGTTTAAAAAAGGAACAGAAATTTTATGATTTTTTTTTTTTTTCTCAAAGATGATTGTAAATGTTCAGTGGCTGTTGTATAGAACATGGTAATATTCCCCAACTCTTTGCTGTAAAGTGTTTTTTATCATTATTATTATTATTATTATTATTATTTGTGCTGCTTTGCTAATTGTTAACATTACATCAAATGTAAATCAACAGATAATTTCTATATTATTGAGTCCCTTAAGCTATTAAACAACTGTAAAGCTGCTTCCAAGACCTCATCATGTGGAACACTAAATATATTAACAATTAATTCTGAAACATGTTGGGTATTTTCATAGAGATGTAAATTATTATCAAAGCTATTAATTTATTTTAACCCACCAAAGAGACAAAATGTTTACCAACATAAGGATTTGTATCGTCTACATGTTTTTGTTGTTGCGCTTCATTTTGTAGAGCATACAAAATTGACTTTGTTTTGTACATCAGTAACATGAGGAAATGTATTCAATGCAGTGCGTTGTCAGATTTGGTGACTTTTAGCTGTACTTAGATTTATTTGACCGACTGCTTTTATGGAAAACTCTATGTTGAATCACCCATGTTGCCTTACGAATGAATGGGAATACTTTTTTTGTGGAAAAAAAGAAGCTCTCTGTAAATTGTATCTTGATGTGTTATTGATATACATTTGTACATGCATTTGTGAAAGAAAATTGATTTAATTAAAATACAAATCTTATCTTTGCTCTTGTCTTTTTTTTTTTATGTTTAACCCATAAAGACCCAAACATTCACTACCAAAAGCATCGACCAATCTAAAATGTTTAATTCTTTCATGCATGACGTCCTCATCTGTGGACACACAGTTTAAACTCACTTTCCAACGGGTTATAACGGCAATATTAACCGACCCACATGGGGGAAGTCTCTGTAGACCCTAAGCAATACAATGAAAAAAGTATCATCTTAGGTATAGAATTCGGCCTGCTCCGTGATCTCATAAAGTTAACCTCCTAAAACACAGTTATCGGTTTTCTGTCCATGTTTGTGGACAAGAGTTTCATAGCTTTATACAAAAAAATAAAAAAGAAATAAAAAAAACAACTGTCCACCGCAAAGGCCATTCCATTAAAAAAATACATCTGAAAAAACTGGCATTATGGTGTCCAATATAGGCAATTATTTCATTTTAAAGAAGCCAAAACTTGTACTTTCCTAGGTCTCAGGAGGTAAAATATCTTAATAAAACCCTATATATACATATATATATATATATATATATGTATGTATATATATAAAAACCTCAGAATGCATTTTAGCTTTACCCTAATTTTTAGTAATAAAAACAATCTCAAAACAATCTAACACTTTTTTTTTTTTTTTTTTCAGAATTCATGCTGGAAAGGGTTAATAACTGGGGATCCATTACTCTGGATTAGGGATGTAACTTTTACTGGTATAATGATAAACTGGGTTAAAATTTGCGACAGTATTACTGTTTCAGTTGAAATTATCATGAAAACCATGATCAATTACCGCATTTTGAAAACACATGGTAATACTTAAATACTTGCACTATGAATCTGTTTCCATGTGGTTGTATTGTTCTTCCATCAGTGTATACACATTTGATTTACACCAAAGTAAATATGCTAATATTTTTACATTTTAATCTCAGGTGAACAATGTTTCTGCCAACAAAGTACATTGTGCATGTTATTTTATTTATTTATTTATTTATTTTAAATAAAACTTGGTTAATTTATTTCAGTGTGTGTATAAGTACCATTTGGACATTTTGAGCACATTTCAACAATACCACAATTTTAATGATAATTGTGATAATTTTACCAATTCATCCCGTGGGCCGGATTGGACCCTTTGGCGGGCCGGTTTTGGCCCCCTGGCCGCATGTTTGACACCCCTGTTCTAGAGGTACTTGGAAAAATCCCAGGGGGTACTTGAAATTAAAAACAAAAACAATACATTAAATAAGTCATCATGTACCATATACAAAATTGATAACAGGAATTAATGCTAAAATATAAAAAATGATAAATACATTCATATAATACTTTAATTGTCAATCATCTTGTTTAAGCTTTGGAAACATTTTAAGAACACTTCTACTTTATATTATTCAAAATGACTTTATTTGAGTTGCTAAGTAGTTATTCATTTATTACTTAATGACCAATTTATTTTTACTATCAATGAAAGAGGGCAACTTTTCAGTTTATATGTTACACATAAAATTTAACCTTAACTTTAAAAATATGTTATTCTTAATATACTACTGTTAAATATATGCTGTTTGTGTACAAAGTTTTGAAAATATAAACAGACAGTTTTGACACAGGAACAAGTTTTACCAAATTTTTTCAATCAAAAATGCTGAAGCGAGAGTTAGGCTAAAAAAATATATTTCAGGGGTACACCATTGTAAAAAAAAATTGAGAACCACAAATCCTATCAATACATGTAAATAATTGGTGTAAAATGCTGTTCATAATGTTTTCATGGTCATCGGATATGACCCATTTGGACATTCAGAGGCTCCATAGTAACCATGGAAACACCCTCATCTTCGACAACATTGATTCACCAGTAAAACCCATGAAGTTGGATCAATGATAGTGGATGAAGACACTTGGTTTATGTTCAGTTAATAAAAAATTTCATTGAAAAAGTCATTTTTTTCTTCAGTTTTCTCTGTTTCTGATAAAATAACTATCAACTTTAATCTGAGCTTTTATGAACATCTACATGATCAGTAAATTAAATATGGGAAAATACCTAGTTTTCACACATACAAAAAAAAACAACAGAGGGTAATATTATAATAAATGGTGATAGATCACTTAAGAAAGGTTAAATAGAGAAAAAAAATCATTTGGGAAGTGCCATAACATTTTGTCTTTGTAGTTTAAGGGCAGATTTTATTTTAACATAATCACAATTGTATTACAGCGTGTCAGTTCAGTTCAGTGTGACATTAGCGGCAGATTGCATTAACGCAATCAGTTTGTTTCAGTCATTTGTTATTAAAACCTTCTTTCTCCAAGCATGATATGAACGTGGTAGCCTCGTAATAACTCAATCAAATCATTATTCTCACAATTGCTGGAGCCGAGTACTTCAAGTCTATGCGGACTGTGTAATTATCTTACTTGTAAGTGTAGTTTTCACATGCCCTGAGAGAGCGGCTTCTCGGTTACGTAATGCAAATGTGGATGCAGCCTTGTACGTTTCAGACTGGGAAGGGGTGAAGTGGAGCAGAAATGACTCCCTGTGCCTAAAACCCCCAGGACTCAATGAGTTATACATCCTCAAACAATTAGCTCAAACTCCACTGCAGTCCAATAAAGGCTTGTTGCAACAATTAATGCTTTTGATGGTTGACAGCAGAATGAAAGACGAGCTGTGGATGGTATCTGCCGCTGACTACTAATGCCAGCGGATAGCATCACATCTGCATTCCTACCGCTGTGAATTGTTTGCCCTGAGCTCCCCTGTGTCTATATTAAACTGCTTTTTACCAGTCATTACCTTGGCTAAAAATAAATGTTTGCCCCGACCGCCTGAGGCTACCACTATACAGTCAGGTCATTTAGAATCCGGCATTTTGCACAGAGGTGTTTACCAAAACACAATGTATGAGAATCTTTTCAACATCCAAAGTGGTGTCCGACAATGATAACCCCCCTGCTGATTTTGCACAAAGGTCAGTTTTCTTGTCACTGGCAGTCAGCTTGTGGAAATAGTTGTATAATAGTTGTCGTGTGTCCTTGAGGAGCTTTAGTTTAAGAGTTAGTAAACTAATAAAATGCACACAAACAATGTATATTCTGATCCTGAGGTTATTTGCACTGTAACCACCACTTAAATCCATATGTCTGATAATAAATAAACACCATTACATTTCTCTACTAATAGGTTTTACAAGTGATGTCTTAAGGGTTTGCCTCATTAAATAAATCTTAATTTAAGAATATAGGAATCAGGATTAGTAGTTACCAGTAACCTTATGTTTTCAGAACCAATACACAGAGTAACTGTAGTGTAGTAATAACATGAAAGGTGGACCGTCACATAGTAGATATTTTTGTTTTGGACCTAAAGATTTATGAAAAAAAAAATATTTAGCAGCAGATAAGCACACATGCATATTTCTAGTTGTTTGATTAAATCCTGCCTAAGTCATATTTTTGACCAACTTTCGACAAATTTCTGTAATTTCAACTGTAAAAATTTACAGTAGCTTCTTGGTCTAACATTTAAAATACATAATATAATATCTATAACTGTATATTGCAATGCATTATGGATTAAAAAAAAATGATGGTAACTTAAAGCATTTGTTCACAGTATGGCATTGTAAAATTACAGGATGGTTGTGTTTTCACTTGGTCCTGACTGTAAATGTTTACAATAAAATTACAATTACACACTGTTAGCATTAGAAAGTGCCAAAGAGGACATTGACGGAGGACATGGAGGAGGGAACCCCACATTCATCCATTCAATAAAGTGGAAGGAAGACGTTATTGGCCCAAGAAAATTAAAACGTTATTCAAATAGTAACTTCATGCAATTTAATTTGACTGTATATATGTCTATTTCCATTCATTCCTAACCTTTATTTAAGCAGGAGAAAAAAGCTCATTGAGATTAAAAATCACTTTTTCTAGTGTGTCCTGGCAAAGACAGCAGCAGCAGCAGAAATTACACAGAATAAAAATAGTCATACAT
>JAPTGZ010000010.1:22656984-22671555 GCA_029814645.1 Fowleria isostigma | reverse complement strand
CCTATGTTTTCTTCAATTTCTTGTTCATTTTAATGCCTGGTACAACTAAAGGTACATTTGTTTGGACAAATATATTGCTTACAACAAAAATAGCTCATAAGAGTTTAATTTCAGAGCCGATATCTATCCATTTTCTGTGGGTTTCTTGATAATAACCAAAATCACATAAGTTTGTACATCAATAGCTATGGCGTTGTACTGACAAAAACAGTGCTTTTAGACATTCCACGTTTTCTTTTCTGTCTGTGTTAGTCATATAATACACACAGGAGTTAGTACATGATTGTATGTCCATTGTTTTTGATGACTTTGGATGGTCTAATATTTTTTCCGTGACTATATATTTATGTACATATAATATGTATAGCTCTTAAGTTTGTTAGTGTTTTTCTTGTGCTCCTCTACAGCTGTAACAATGAGCAATCATTGACTTGGAAAAGATGACGTACAGCACCCAGAACAGGCTTCAACACAATGTTGACATGAGCATACAAACACCAATGGAAAACCTTTTACCAGAATTTACCCAAATGTGGGTTTTAACCAAACCTCAACCAAACCTGGGATGTATTTGCAAATTACTGAATAAAGACAAATCTGTAGCAAAACAAACAAATATGAAATACTGTTAAATTATAACATAAGGATGAAACATGTGTTCTCATCCACTTTGGCGCACAATAATTCTGTTGCTGTAGGTCTGTACTTCACAGTTTAACAGTGGAACATCTTACCAGTACAGCCCCAGTTAAGTACTTGATCACTGCCACACATGCAAAAACAGTATTGTTCGCTTTGTTGTAACTGAATAATAGGCCTGGGTTTTTGGAATCAGCAGCTGAGTGTTACATGATGTATGGATTGTATTGTTGTGATAATTTATCCATATTTTCCTCCACCTGGTTGTGTTTAGAATTTGCAAAAAAAGGTTTCAAGCTCTTTTATAACACACTCGACTTCATTATAGAGTCGCAGAAAAAAATCATTAAACCACCCTGTGTCCTCTTCAGTTTCTTGTTCATTTTAATGCCTGGTACAACTAAAGGTACATTAGTTTGAACCAATTTAATAATAACAACAAAAATAACTTTTAAGAGTTGAATTTAAAAGCTGAAATCTATCCATTTTCCATGGTTTCCTTGATAATAACCAAAATCACATAAGTTCTTACATCAATAGCTATGGCAATGTATTGACAAAAACAGTGCTTTCAGGTGTTCTATATTTTATTTTCAGTCTGTTTTAGTCACATGATACACACAGGACTTAGTACTTAAATGCATAACCTTTGTTTTCGATACTTTTTTATACTGACCTCACAACCAGAGAGCAAGGAATAAAAAGCTTTGGGCTCAAAAGTCTATGATTAGTTTGGAATATTTGTTTTATTGAATGAACAGACCAACCATTTACTTTTCTTTGCACATGTTAATATGATTTGCTGATTTTTGCTGTGAGACTCTAGGGGTCTCAAACATGTGGTCCGGGGATCAAAACCAGCCCGCCAAAAGGTTTAATCTAGCCCAGGGGATGAATTTACAAAGTGTAAAAATTATATAAAAGATATCAACAATCAAGGGTGTTGAATTCATTTTAGTTCAGCTTCCACATTCAGATCAATATGATTTAGTAAAATAATAGCATAATAACCTATAAATAGTGACAACTCAATTTTTCTAGGCTCTAGGTTCAGCTGGAACAGTTTTGTTCTTTTGAAACAAAACTAGTTTAGTTGAACCTGGAAGAACTACCAAATAGAACAATGACCCGGGCAAATGAGAAACTGAATGAGAAATTGTTCTTATTTTAGTTTCAAAGGCCAAATCAGGGCTGTTTCTAGCTTCGTGAGGTCCCTAAGCAAGATGTTCTCTGGGGGCCCCTAGTTTGTAAAACTACAATGAAGAGATAGCTAACTCTTTAAATGGTCTACTAAAATGACACAATCTGTTACACATCATGAGTAAAGCAGGCTACAGTCAAAATTAAACATGTTAAGTTGATCCACTCAGGCAATTTCAACTGATAAAAATCAATCTTCTATACGTCAATAAATAAAACAGATTTTAAGGGTTTATAAAAAAAATGCTTAATTTAAATAAGAAAATACAACAACCGCTGAGATGACTTTGTTTTGATGCCATTATGGTGTTTGTCTTGTTTCATACTCTCGCTAACTAACGGGAATGGTAGGTGGGTAGCTGTCATTATTCCCATCATCCCTGTCGGCGGCCCGCTATTATTACTAACTGTGTGACAGTGCAGTCCAACGAATATGACTGCATAATGCCACAAAAACACCAGCCACAGCTTATTATTGCAGTTTATTTTATTCATATCCTATATTTATTTTTAAGTATGTAAGAGATGTTATAAACACATGGGGTAGATACAGAAAAAGACAGGACATTTGAATTCTCTTCAGGTGAGACTGGACATGCAGCTTTGAGGCCCCCTAGTGGTTTGGGAACCCTAAGCATCCGCCTAGTTTGCCTATAGGAAGAAACAACCCCCAACACATTTTTAACAATATTATGCCTGTTACTCAATGTTTGTGTAACATTGTTTTAATGCACAAATACAAATGATAAGTTGAGGCATAATATTAGTTTAGTTGATTATTTTATTTCAAGCTTGTGCACTTCATTTACAATACTAATTACATATACATGTACAATATTCAATGCTGTTCATATACATCTCATTGTGTGTATGCGGATATACATGGAGAGTTTGCTGTAAACACCATATACACAAAAATTTACATGAGCATGTATGCATAGAGAAATGTACATAAAGAAATATACATAGAGAATATGCATAAAATATACATAAAGAAATATATATGGAAAATATGCATATAGAATTAAATATATACATATACATAGAGAATGTGCATAAAATATACACAAAGAAATATACATGGTGAATATGCATATAGAATAATACATAGAGACATATACTTAGAGAATATACATATACAACATACATAAAGACACATACGTGGAGAATATGCATATAGAATTATACATATAGAAGTATACATAGAAAATATGCATATAAAATATACATAGAGGACTATACATGGAGAATATGCATATATAATTATACACAGAAAAGTATACATAGAGAATATGCATATAAAAATATACATAGACAAATGTACATGGATAATAAGCATATAGAATTATACATAGAGAAATATACATGAGAATATGTATATATATATATATACACATACATAAACATGGACAAATGCATTTAGAAATATACATAGAGATGTGTTCGTATCAAAATGCACATATAGAGAAATACTCATAGAGTAATATACATTGAGACATAAGTTGTAAAATATTGTGTGTACACAATGTACATAATAAATAATTTTATACTGCAAATCCCCACTAGTATACAAGCATATTATTTTTAAAATTAACTTATTTTCTTGCAAAATTGTATTTTTTCAGGTTATTTGCATGTTTTTTGTGAAAGGATATCTTGTAAATGTAAATATTTTCATAATTTAATATTTTTTATTGCATTAAAAAAGAGAAAAAGTTGTAATTATTTATAGGATGTGATGCTATTATTTTACTGGAGATCCAATTGGGCTGAATGAGTTTAAGAAATGAGTTTGACACCCCTTCTCTATAAGGTCCAATCTCAGAATTTTCCATTTTAAAACGCAGCTGTAAGTTTTTTTGTTTTTTTTTTAAGACTTTACAGACATTATTTAGTTAAAACCCTCCTAAAGTTTCTTAGAAATTAGCCCACGGCAAAAGCAGCAAAAAGGTTCCTGAGATAAAAACGGACATCTTCTGCATAATATCTCGGTAATCCAACCCTACTAGATGCAAGTTTTGAGAGACTGCAGGGGAAAAAAGTGGTTTGGCAACGGCCCTGCGATCTGTTGAATGTAGAGTTTGTTTGAGGGGTGAGAAAATATGTCATTTCGGAGTCGTGGTTTATTCCAACGTAAGAGAGTGCGCACCAATGAGAGGCTTTTACGCTCCACCCTACCTGCCTCCTCACCGCCCCCCCCTCTTTTCCATCCACATACTCACTAGTGAACACGACCTGCTGCCTGCCACATCTGGACACGCTTCCCAACACGAGAAACTTCAACTTTTTTACATTTCCTCCGCGCAGAAAAGACTCAGACGTTTGCGAATAATCTATCCGTCCCGGTGAATTTGGCTTTCAGTCGATAGTAAGTAGAGATTCTTGAAGCCAAGTTGGCGTTTCTCTTTCCTCTGTGTGCGCTTTTACATCACCATCGGTAAACAGAGATCCTTTGGGAGTTTCATACATTCATTTGCGACGGAACTGCCACGGATAGATTTAGGTTCATTTTTATCAATAAAGTCAATATAGCGCATGAACGCGTAATGGATAAGTACTTCTAAGTACATGTCCACGTTGTGATTTGTGTGCGTAAAAGAAGTATTAACAAGGGAAAAGACGGACAGAAGCGCAAAGCAAATAGACAAATCTAACAGAAGTTTATCATTTTACATTTTTCTGACATAAGTTAGTGGATTGTTTTGGATTTTTACGCAAATCCTGTCTGAGACGCAGCTGGTTTTCCAAAGCGTCTAATCCTGCATGGATGGTGACATGAGTCAAATAGTGAAATTAAACAGCGACTAGTGATGGAGTGATACATTTCAGACTTATTTTTTTTCTGTTTTTTTTTTTTTTTCTAATACCCGGCACTGATCTAACATTTGGAAAAGAAAAAAAAAAAAGCTGGAATAAGACATAAGGCGCACAGCTCCATACTGAAGTGTTTAAGTTAGTCTGAGGGGAAATTTAAAAGACCTAAAAATACAGCGTTGGTTTCTTCCCTACAAAGAATCATTTGAACTTCCCACCGCAGAGCGAGAGCGACATAAATAGTTCTGACATGTGGATGTAATTTCAGAAGAGGAAAAAAGACAGATGCAGAGAAATAAAGAGAGCGGGCTGAGCCTGAGCATATAGTAGATTATAGGAAATTAAATAGCGGGCAAAGCGAGGCGATTACAGAGTTATGATTTCACAGGCTGCCGTAAGCTTCGACAGGCCAGATGGAGTGAAAAAATACAACTGGCCGCTTTCTGAAGAGAGTTAAGTAGATTAAATTCTTTCATCTGAACATCATCAGCGTCTGTTTGAGCCCTGCGAGGATCCTTGGAGGTAGAGTTGCCTCAGGTCAGGGATGGGATCCACTCTGCTCCACAATCTGGACTTTCTTCTCATCTCCCTCCTCAGCAGTTTGTACTTGGTAAGTCTGTGACTCTTGTAGGTAAAACCCACCTCTGAACACACATACTTTGACTCATGCACTTCACTGGTGTTGTCTCAGAGCATCAACTATTGACAGCATCTTCATCAGAGGAGCAGACACTGATGGAATATTCAAAGGGTTTGGATTTATTAATTAAACAACCGGTGCAATGCAGTATTGAGCACATCTGCAAAATGCTCTCCCTGGAGTTGATATTTCCTTCATGTTTATTTTAATTCATGCAGGAGATTAATTTTGGAGCCATGTTTTTGTCCAAATACAGTCGAGAAAAGAATTATTAGACCATCAAAAGTCATCAGAAACAACAGTTATGCAATCAAGTACTAACTCTTGTGTGTATTATGTGACTAAAAAAGTCAAAAGATGGTTTTGCTAAAAAAAAAATAAAATAAAATAAAATAAGACACTACCTGCAGTGACTGAGACTGAATGATAGGATGTAGAAGAAAGTGTTGAGAATAACTGAATTATATTGTCAAATTGGTAGCATATTATTTGAGAAACATTGCCCTATACCTAGGCCAGCTTTTATTTGTTTTGTGTTAATAATGTATTATCTGAGGCATAGCTTGTAATTTACTCTTGGAAATTAGCTTCAGTAGTGTTGAGTTTTTTCAAAAGAGAGCAGTGTAGTCCTAGCCTTTATTTTACACACGACAGAATGTAGTATATATAGTCGCAGAAAAAATTATCAGACCATCAGAAGTCATCAAAAACAATGGTTATACAATCAACTAGTAAATCCTGTGTGTATCATGTGACTAAAACTGACAAATGATGGTTTTGTTTAAAAAAAAAAAAAGACACACACCTGCAGCGACTGAGACTGGATGACAGATGAATGATCTAGAACAAAGTGTTGAGAATAGCTGAGTTATATTGTCAGATTTATTCAGTTAATCTTATAGAAGTGAACAGTTTTTATTTGTTTTGTTTTGTTTTTATTTGTTTTGTGTTGACCAGGTATTATCTGAGACATAGCTTGTAATTCACTCTTGGAAATTATCTTTAGTAGTGTTGATTTTTTTTAAAAAGAGAACAATATAGTAGTAGCCTTTACTCCACATGCTGCAGAATGTAACCTATACAATCACGGAAAATATTATTAAACCATCAAAAGTCATCGAATACAACAGACAGAAAAGAAAACATGGAATGCCTCAAAGCACTGTTTTTGTCAGTACTCTGCCATAGCTGTTGATGTAAGAACTGATGCGATTTTTGTTATTATTAAGAAAAAACATGGAAAAAGGCTAGATATCAGCTCTGAAATTAAACTCTTATGAGCTCTTTTTATTGTTATCATTATATTTGTCCAAACACATGTACCTTTAGTTGTACCAGGCATTAAAATGAACTAGAAATTGAACAAAACATAGGTGGTCTAATAATTTTTTCCACGACTGTAAAACTGTGAGTTTGGTATAAAATATAGAAAATGACTAAATATTTAATAAACCTGGGAAATCTGACTTTGAAAATAAATTCTTACCAGTCTTAAAGTAGCGACCTCCTTCTCCATGGTATGCTGTGCCGCTGTTCAATACTTTGAATAACACATGAGTTGCATCTGAGCTTAATTTGCAAAGGCTAAGGTTTTTCATTGACATATTGACGTATTGATGTTTCGATACTCCACTAAAGACGTTGACAGGCCTCCTTACAACAGGCTGCTGTGATTAGAGATTACCCTCTTGTTCCATTAAATGCATCTTCCCACAGTAACAACACAATAACACAGTGTTTGTGTAAAAACAGCGCCTGGTAACCTAGTTCCTGTAATTGGCAGAGCATTGTGTTTACTACACATTTTTTAATAGGTCCACAGAGCTCTCACCTGCCTGAACTCAAGCAACTCTTGTCGTCAGAGTGAGCGTGAATATTCCATCCTTTTTCCCCCTGAAAACGTCTGTGGCACCTGAACGCCTCTCAGCTGTAACAATTTACTTGTGCCGACAATGTGACTTATAATTGCGCCCTCAAATATTGCTGTTAGCTGTATCCAGAAGGCCTGCTGTACACGTACGAGCTGTGCAGGGCAGAGCAGCGAGAAAGTTTTGTGTGTTTTGGCTGAGGCTGTTGTGCATTCAACAGGCAGTTCGCCCAGGCTCTGAGGTACAGTGCGTTTCCCAGTGATGTGGTCCATCACTGTACCGCGGTGGACCTCTAGGCTCATTGGTTTAGATGGCAGAGGAAAACAATTATAACATAGCTGTGTATTTATAGCTGATTCAACATTCAGTCGTTAAAAGGCTCTGTCTGTGAATGATGTTTACCCATTTTTAAAGTCTGGTGTTTGCTTAGTCTTCCCCTCCACAAAAAAGTGTTTTTCCCCCCTGACTGCGACCAGAAAGGACGTAAATTTCACTAAACACCAAACCTAAGAGTGGAAACTTTGTGTCTGTGTTTACACAAAGAATACAAAGCAGTTGTCAACTAAATGGGAGTGCAGTTTCCTAGAGCTTCAACACACGAGTGTATAGAGATCATTGAGTGATAAAGTCTAAATACATTTAGTCCCACATTGTGAATGGTCCTAACAGGTTGTCTGAGGTTTTTCATGAGGGAAATTGGCTCAAGAACCGATAAGGTCCATTGTGTTTTACGCCTCAGCAGGCATGCTGCACTGACAACTCAGACAAAGCGCTACCTCATTGAGTCTTTCTTCACTATGGCAAGCCACTTCGCATACTCAGTTATTGCATTTATTAGGCGGAAGCATGGCTTTCAGGAACCTCAGTGAACATTTAATTTCTACCTCATGACTGTGTTTTCCTCCGTGATGACTTGCATGTGTCTGGATCCTCACTGGAGGGACTTGCGCTGTATCTGTTGTTGCCATCGCCAAGCATTATGTCAACTCTGGACAAAAATATGGATTCGAGGACTGTCATGTTTTGTATTACACAAGGCAGGTTTGACTAGTGTGAAATTTGGAAGATATATGTTGTTGACTACCGTGTCCCAGAGCTTTTCTTTTAGAACAGAAATGTCGTTTTTTTCCTCCAGAGGCCTGGTCAAGTATTTGTCAAATCAGTTTAATATATATTTTTTAACTGAGATGTTACTGTAGTGTATTTATCATAGGACAGGATGTGAGCACTCACACAGTAAAATAGTTCAGGTCACTATAAAATAGAGGTGGGCAAAATGGCAAAAATATATCACAATTTTAAAAAAATTTTATCCAATTGTATCACAGTTCTTTACATTGATTTTTGAGACTAATTTGCATATCTTTTGCCAGGTAAAAAGTCACTGCTTCCGTTACCTCTTCCCACCATTTGCTACAAGGGCTGCAGCTAACGGTGATTTAAAAAATTGATTAATCTGTAGGTCACTTTAATAACTAATCGATCTATCGGATAAACACAAAAGGCTCAATTTGCAGACAAGTCTCTCATGATTAATCCCAATGGCTTTGGGTATAGTTAGTGAACAGTAGCCCGTTGCCTAGGCTTATTATGGCTAAAGACTAGCAAGGTGTAGTCTTCAACCAGCTCTGGTTATACGCTATCAAACTGGTGTTGTATGTATTAGTTCCAGTCGACAATAGGTAACATTAGTCTGGTGGACAGAAAAATGGAGATGTTATCATTTTTATGACAATAGTGTCAATCTTGCTAGTGGGATGACGTAATCACGTAACCATGACAGGGTATCTTAAGCTAGGTTTACATGATGTTCCCAGTGGCCACAGCAGCCCTGTTTGCCTGAAACATACTGGATTTTGGCCATTTTTTTTTCTACATATTTAAGTTATATTACATAAAATGCACACTGCATTTCAGCCAAACAGATGGCTTGACAGGACACCAGCATCTGAAGCCTCAGCCATACTGCTCTGTGTTTTCCTCTGTTATATTAACAGTGTGCTGGCATGCCTCAATACTAACATGCTCAAGACCCAACAAATCGACTGCTGGATTCATTGCCAACATTTTTAGGAGCCGATTTGGATCAATTTAATCGATTCATCATTGCAGCATTACTTGCTACTCTTCTCATAAAGAGTGCCTTTAATAAATGCTTGCGTTAAAGTTGTTTGCTTTTGTTTAATGTTACCTGTTGCCTCTGGCTGCGGTGTGGCTGGTTTTCTAGTTGTTTTGTTGTCAGGTGATTGAACAGGTTCATAGTGTTGCCATCCAACGTGCAAACTGTATCTGCACAGATTTTGTAAATTACTGTTGTTTGCACTTTGTTGTTTGGGGAAAAGCCAAACCAATTCTATACAATGGATGTAGAGTTCTTTTTAGGAAGCAACTCATTCGTTTCATTGTCAGCCATGACTCCATAACGTAAAATCCACATGATGTGGACGTGAGCCAATGTGATGCGTCTGTGCATCAGCATATAACGACATCCAGAGCTGTTGAATAGTCTATGGATCTAGTTGCATCATATGACAGACGATTCCAAGATCTCTCTGCTTTGTCGGATCCTCGATACGTTCTAATCCTTCATGATCTAATATTGTCATATCGCGCACCCCTCCTGAAAAACATACTTAGAAGCATGTTTTTCTTTTACATTAACATTTTTATTTTAGTGCATTTATTTAATAGTCGTATAAAGACCCAGAAAAATGACCTTTTAGAGAACCTTTGTCATCTATCTCTGGTACATTATACCAGAACGCATCACACAGATTAGAGTACAGGATAATCTCATCTCAACCTGTCTCTGGTAATTAGGGGCAGCAGATAACTTCTCACTAATATGAACCGCTGGTTCATTTGTGAAATAGGCTTTAATATTAAAATTGACTTTACATGCCCATTTATTTGACAGTCACTAAGATATATGATAATTTTTCTTATTCCTAGTCTGTGTGTCTGTGTTTGCATCAAAAGGAAAATGCTGATTCTTCATAAACATATTCCACAAGCTTGCATTTGCTGAGTAATTTAGACAAAAATAGAGACCACAATCAGTTTAAATAACATTTATTCATACAAAGACTTCTTTAGCATCTTATCTAACTTCCCCTTCACACATAGAAAATAAGAAGTGGCTTGTTTGAGGTTATTTGTTAAAGTGTGTAATCTCATTTTTGTCATGAATATAATTTTGTAACTCTATCACGCTGTCCAACATAAAGCTCTTGACCTCTGACTCCACAGGCGTACAAAGATGGATAAAAATGAGTCATATGTACTGCAAAAGGATAATGACACCTCTTCACAATATCATGAATGACATAAAATAAGACTGGTAACAGGCTCTAATCTCAGCCTGTGTCTCACCCTTAACCAGTGTAAATGAATTGATTAAAAATGTGTTTCACATATATATATTATCTGATCAAAAAACACTTTTGATGTTGCCATATTACTTTATTTGATTAGATAAGACCAGAGTACCACCTACTGCATACATAGGTAGTTCTAATGCTCTATTTACTCAGGAAGTTCAAACAGTGGGGATGTAACCTTGATCTTTATTCTTTCCTCTTATCAAACAACAAAGCTCTGTCAAGACCAATTTTCTCAATTCGGGCTTCATTTGGTTCAAACTGCTTTTTATTCATTAGACTTTCAATTATTAAAAAAAAACAAAACAAAAAAAAAAACGGAAAGAAAAACACAGCCCTCTGGTTTTTCTACCAAACAGCTTCATCAATTTGTGATGTTCCTACATTGTGTGGGCATATGATTATGGTAATACTGTGTTAGTGTTATTGGGTGTCTTTGTGTTGTATGATAAAAAGCAAGGCTATTTCTTGACCTTTACAACTCCCAAGAGAGAGAGAGGAGCGAAGCAGTAGGAGTTGTGTCAGCAATGATTAAATTGGAAAGTGTGCTCTCGGTGTAAAAAATAACCTCATTTGTTGTCAACTACTGATATTGTAGCTGTAAGTCACTGTGAAGGGATTTTGCTTGAATAAAAGCATTTTGACATGTAATGGTTTAAACCTTGAACTACCCCACCAAGAAAAACCTAATGAAAAAAACGTTTTTTTATTTCTTATTCCCTTGGGTGAGTAATTTCTAGATTATCTTGTACCATTCCTACTAATATTAACACGGAAAGTGTCAAAAATTACTTGCTAAGTTAATTTTATTAACATATTCATGATGTACTACCACTAAATGTTTAATATTTGCAGCAATAGATGAACAGAGGTTTTAATTTGATAACAAATAGTCATATTGGCTTGATTTTTCTACTCTTACCTAGGAATCTAACAATATGATCATTTCATATCACGGTTATTGTGACCAAAGTTGTTACGGTTATCATTATAATTGCGGTATTGTTGAAATGTGCTCAAAATGTCCAAAAGATACTTATACACACACTGAAATAACTTAACCAAGTTTTATTCAGAAAAAAACAAATAAAATAACATGCACCATGTACTTTGTTGGCAGAAACATTGTTCACCTGAGATTAAAATATAAAAATGTCAACATATTTATTTTTTTAGGTGGAAATCAAATGTGTATACACTGATATTAAAGTCATGTGTCATTGTAAGTCATTGTAAGAACAATACAACCACATGTCAGGTCTCCCTCGAAAAGAGATTTTATCTCAAGGGAATTTCTGATTAAATAAAGGTTAAGAAGAAGACATGTAAACTAATCTGTTGTGTAAGTCTTTAAGTATTACTGTGAGTTTTCAAAGTGTGGTAATCGATCAAAGTTTTTATGATAACTAGAACTGAAACATTAATACTAACTACCAGGAATTTTACCATTATTTATCATTATACCGGTAATCGTTAATCTCTACTCTTACCGTAAAATGACAAAGCAACCATTGAGCATTTAAAAAATAATTATTACATATCTAATTTAAGTTTTTATGTGGTATCAAATAACATAATTATGTTCAGGAAGGGCCTATTATACTATGAGATGCCAAAAAAGTATTCATATCTGTCATACTTCCACCAAAAACAGACCAAATGTCTTTAGTGATTTTCATCTTTCTTGGCTCAATTCCGTTAAGTACTCCACTTATTGAAATATGATGACTCAAAATGTGCTAAACCATATGGTCGAGCAAGCAGTCAAAGGGTTAATGCACAATTTAGTCTCTTAGATCTTTGAGATCCAGTGTTGATTTTTTTTTAATGATCACTCCCCTTTGCGGTGAGTTTCCTGTGCCGCCCGCGAAAGCAATGAAACTCCTGTAAGGTTTAATTTTAACACTTTAATCTATATTTGTCTTATTCCGTCCAGTTGGTTCAATTTTAGCAGGAGGCTATCGAGCACTGGGTTGTTATTGTAGCTTAGCTTGAGCTTTTGTAAAGAAGGAAACGTGCGATGCAGGCAAAAGGACGACTGTTAGTAAAAGTAAACATATTCTATACAGATGAGTTTGTGTTTTGAGTGAAAAATATTGTTGTTTAGTTAGATTTACATTCCCGATGGCTCACGACAGGTTGCTAATGATTCAGAGTTGTTTTGATGTGCTGTCATAATTTGTTTGGGAAAATTATCCCGAAACCTAAAAATTGTTTCTTGTTGCCTCACACCAGAAGTAAATTACAGTGATGTGAGCTGACAATAGGTCAGGGAAGCTTTTACTGTCATATGTGAGGCTTGGCTATGCATACAGGGACCATGCAGCTTTGTGGCAACTGTCCACTGATGTCTGCTGTGTAGATAATTTGACATTTCACTCCAGATATCTAGTCAGTGACACACACCAAAAATAACATGTATACACTCTCAGCTTTGAGTGTATTGTGAAATTGTGTGAGGTGGACTGTGAAGAGCTCAGCAGTAGTTTTACTGAGAAAAGCTCAAGGTTATGCGAGTGTATATCTGTTAGCACACAGATGGCATTTATACCCACCCTGGTTAAGAAGTCATTTCTACATCCAAATGAGATTTTGTGGTTTTTTAGATTTGAGAGAAACCTGTTCTGTAATTTAGTTTTACAGCACGTAATGTGGATTTAAGCAGCACAGAGGTGTAAACACTGTATCAGCGGCTCTACGTGGCTTGTCACTGCAGATTGTGAGTCACTTGCTGTCGTCACCAGTCAGTTAACATGTTTGCGTGAATTTTCCTGGGATCAGCTTGGGATTTAGGCCACAGAGGCAACCTGTATGAGAAAAAAAAACACCTTTACACAGCAAATCATTATGTTCAGTAACCCGTTGCAGGAGCTTTACAGTATCTGAGGAGATTCCTTAGATACCTGCAGACTAATCTAATTTCTCAGACCTTCTTGGAGACGTCCACACATCTCCTCACCGTGGTTATCTCCATGCTTTGACTGACACTTTGCTCTGTTTTGCGTGGGCCTGTGAGTCAGACTCATAACGTGTGTGTTAATAGGAGAGTCTTCAGTTTCACCAGCATAGTAAGGTTATACCATGGCTGTGTTTGACTCAGGAAAGGGGCTTGTTTTCTTGACTTCCAGTGACCTCTACATCTTTTTTTTTTTCAGACTTTTCCACTTGAAGAATGCTAGAGTATGTGTAACTCAATGCTACTTTTACACCACACTGAAATACTTGCAATTCTAACAGATATTTTAATGATGTACCCTTGCCTTGTGAATGTTAGGATTTATAACAATAAGTGGTTTTGTAGTTTATTGTAGTGTACAAGTTTGAGCTTTTTCCTCGCTGATGTTGGTAACCTTGACAACTTAATGATGCCTTTAAATCGACTCATTTGTGCTCAGTCATCCTTTGCACGTTGCATGTTCAAAGGCTAATGGGTAGCAGTCTGACAATGATGAGTGAGTGTGAAAAGACACAGTATATAATGACACATGCTTTATCAACCTTGACAAGCTTCATTCACAAACCTTGGTTGTTGCTGTTTCTTTATCACTGTGTTCACAATGACAAGATGAAATGACTTTTCTGCTGGCAGCCAGTTTCCATGTTCCAGCTGAATGCCTGTGACGGGCCTTATGCAGTGATGGTTATCAGAGAAGTTAAAGTCTCCAAGGTGTGTCAAACATTTGACAGGTTTCTTCCATTCCAGTTCTTCATTTTTGACAGTGTTTGATAAAATGCTCTGACTTGTGTCAACCAGTCGATCAGCGCTGACAGCATCAATAATGTACACACTCATATTAAATTTTAAAAATGGCCCAGCAGAGGTGTAGACCTTACAGTCGTGGAAAAGAAATTCTTAAAAGTCTTCTTCTTCTTTTAAAAGTCATCAGAAACAATGGTTATGCAATCATGTACTAACTCCTGTGTGTATCATGTGACTAAAACTGACAGAAAACAAAACATGGAATGTCTAAAAGCACTGTTTTTGTCAGTACAATGTCATAGATATTGATGTAAAAACTTATGTGATTTT
>JAPTGZ010000010.1:22625616-22641907 GCA_029814645.1 Fowleria isostigma | reverse complement strand
CTTTTATTCATTCCATGTTTTCTTTTCTGTCTGTTTTAGTCACATGATACACACAGGAGTTAGTACTTTATTGTATAGCCATGGTTTTTGATGACTTTTGATGGTCTAATATTTGTATTTTTATATAGTAAGCAAACCTTTATAAGAACATACATAGAGAATAAATAAATAAAATGAAATATATAAAAAGACAAAAAGAAATATAATAAAAACAAATTCAAACTAGTGGAAAAACAAACAGACAAACAACAACAAAAAAAAAAAAATATATATATATATATATGAGAGAAGTCCTTTTGAGCGCTGGCCCTTTAAATGGAAATAAGCCACTTCAGACCCTATCCCCTCCAGGCTGTCGACTGTGCTTCTCTGTCCTGTTCAGCCACTTGTGTTCATTAATACAACCAGCAAATGAACATTTTAGGTAATGGGCTTGACATTTGGACATATTTTCAGTATGGACTATAACCACTGCTGCTGACAAACATTTATGTCGTACTCAGAGAAATGTTCATCTGAAGTATTGATCTTATATGTGCAAACGTCATGATCTAACTAGTTATAGATATAACATTAAAAAGGAATTAAAACGGGTAGGAGAAATCCACTTGATTTTAGCTCTGCAGCACCTGGAGGGTTCACATTCAAAATTTATGAACTATTAGGGTCCACAAATAAAAGAACCAAAGACTAATAATAAAAGTGGGTTTAGGAAATACGACCCCTTTAAGGTATGATTGTCTGCTTTATGTACACATTTGCTAGAAAAAAAATGTAAAAGACCAAAATGCTAATGTGTAAAGCAGACAAAGTAATGTGTCATGGACTTATCAGGTGTTATCTGATATAAAATTATCCTAATGAATATACAGTATTTCATATTAAATTCAAAATGTATGATTTTTATTTAATTGTGGACATGCTTGAGTAAAAAAAAAAGCTAAATCTCTGTTTACTATCCAATATTATACAGCAGTACTAATGGGACTGACAGAGCAGATGACTTCCAGATGCACTATTTTTGTGATTTTCTGTCATTTAAGCTCTCAGTGAAGTCTAAAGTAACACCAGGGAGTTATTTAGATGAAAATAGTGTTAGCGTCTCAGGAGCTGTCAGTGGAATATTCTATATTGGCATAGTTAGTACAGTAAACAGGTAGTATCTATCCTTGTTCGCCTGCGGTCAAATGTTGTTCCATCTGTGGTTGTTTACAGTGCAAAGCCATAAACGTCTTCATTCTGTAACCTTATTCAGCTCTCAGACTGGACATCCTTATTTCAAGCCCTGAAAGTAGTGAAAATATTGATGGATTGAGGTATTATGGTTTTGTGTGCAGCAAACCCATGACGGCTCGGTATTTACAGTTTAATTTTAAGCACTGAAATTACGCACATGCTTTAGAGACAATGTATACACGTCCTTGTTAAATGACTCCTTGTCAGATTTAGAAGCTCTTTAAATATCACATAGTCACATAAAAGGACCTAAAACTGCAATTTATCAAAAAGTTGAGTTTCCTGCAGTATTTACACTAGTTCTCGTGGGCCATGTGTAGTAGTTTTTTCCTCTTATTTTTCTTTCTTAATTTTTTTTCCTTCTTCTTTTTATGTGTGAGTTTTTGGGTTGTTTTTTTTTTTTTTGCTTTTCACTTATTTTTACTTTAATCATTTACTTTTTTCATTATATTTGCTTACTTTTTTACATTATTCATCTTGGTGGCTATAATCTGATGTGTTTTATAGTTTTTTTTTTTCTCTTTATTGGGTACGTTTGTGTTCTGTATGTTGTGTAAAGTTATTTTCTTGTAATTCTAATGCATTTTTACAACTAATTTCTCTGATATAATTGCAACCATACAGGTTTAAGTAGTGAGAGTAAATAAGTTTTACTTCTTCTCACTCCCTTTTGGGCTACTAGGGTTGTATATTAACAGTAAATTACTGTATATATTTATGTATATTGTGTACACATAATTATATGAATATTATGCCATTTTGTGTCTATAATCTGTTGTGTTTTATTGGTATTTTTGTATTTATTAGGTACCTTTGTGTTTTGCATGCTGTGCTAGTTATCTCGGTGTTCTAATGAGTGTATACAACCAATTTTTCCTCTGTTTATTTCTCTATGTGTATTTGTTTTTATGAATATCTCTGTATATATTGTGTTTACTACAAATTTCTCTATGTATATCTGTGTACACATAATCATATATATAATTAATATTGTACATGGAGTGTACAAACTCAAAATAAACCAATCAATCAATCATTTCCACTGTAAAAATGTAAAGTCTTTGTTAAAAGTTTTGGGAATGACACAAATGGATTTTTTTCTAATGTGATTATTAATCAGTAAATGTCATTGAAATCGATTTAATTATTTTAATTATTCTTTAATGTACCATTGAAATGTATGGAAATTAAGAGAAAAAAAAACAAAACTTGTGTTATTCCCACTGAGTGTATTTACTGTGTCTGCAGCAAAGACAGCAGTAATTAATGAAGGACAAAATGCAATAAATCCCCATACTGTAAAACGCTTTATCTGCTTTATTAACTGTCATGATTACTGTCGTGATGCCCCAATCAGTGGCATGCAATTGTTTTATGATTTACTGAGTTATTTTTCACTTCCAACTGTTTTGTCTCTAGTAGACGACATTGGATGTAAATATTTAACAGTGAAATGAACTTGGCTTAATTAAAATCCAATTTATAAAAACAGCTACATTGATTTGCATTAAATTATAGACAGGACAGAACCGAGAAATAAATATAGTAATGTAATATATGGGCGCTAAGGAATGCCATTTGTGTCTGGAACTTACAAATTCAATTGCATGTGGCGTCAGATGCATAAAGTGAATTTCTTTGTGTTTACTCACCTCCAGGCACGCAGTATGGCATACACTGTGTTTTAGTGCGTATTGTATTGTTTGTATTGTGTGTGGTACATATTGTATTTTGCTGCTCTGTAGCTTCGAGCACCATGAAAACCCAACGTGACAGCATAGATAATCCTTTTGATTTGTGCACCGGTTTTTAAACTGTAGTTTTTGCACTGGGCTTGAATTCCTGTTTTCATTTCCACTTTGCTCGTCGCGCTCGGTTAAAAATAAATGCGGTCATTTTCAATATCGTCACATTTGTCATTGCCCAAAAGTGATCCACAGGCAAACAGCAAGGCAGTCAGTGAACGGATTAGAATGGAAAATGTTTCCGTTGAATGGAAAACCACACCTGAGGTGACATGTCGCTCTCAAACGCCGTGTTGAAAAGCTGAGAAAATGCAGGGCGTAGTGTGAGACATGTTGCGAGTAAAAAAAAAAAAAAAAAAAAAGAAATGTCATATTTGTGTTATAACTTTGTCATGTACGATTAGTGAGCCTGACACAACTTCAGACTTGAACAAAATGAAACTGATAGTGTCTAGTAAAGGAAAAACAGTCATGTCTGGTTCCTAGACAGTTGACTTATATTGTGGTTGAAGTGTAAACTCATGTGACCTCAGCGTCACATCCAGGCCACACTGTCACAATCTGATGCTTTATAATGAAGGAAACTAGATTTTTAGGATGCTGCAGCTGTGACCATGGAAGCAGACAGCAGTGGGTTACAAAGCATCAGTGAAAGGAAGTCAGCCAACCCATGGCATCTCATGCATTTTGCAGCCAATGTCAGAATTCTTGTCTCAAAAAAAGAAATGTGCCTTAACATTTTTATCATAATCTGTCACATTCTTGTAATGTTCCTGTTTGTCAATAGTATTCATTACTGGCATTTTTCTATTTTTTTTATTATTTTTTTTTTTTTTTTTTTTTTTTTTTCATTTTTTACTTTTTTAGTGTTAATTACTGGGCCATTTCTTTCCTTTGTTGGGATGTGCTTGTTGTTTTTTTTACCATTTTGATGTCAAGGTTATAATAGTTTTTCATTTTTTATTATAGTTTTTTTAATTAGTTTTAAATTTTTTCTCTAATTCAGTTAGTTTTAATTAGTGGTTAGAGTGGACTTGCTAGTTTTTGTTAGTTTTACTTTTTCCAATGCTTAGTTTTAGTAGAGTTTTTATTAGTTTTAGTATTAGTTTAATTTATTTCTTCATATTTTGGGTTATTTGTGAGGTGCAGGATTCAAAAAGATCAAAGTAGTGTGTCAAAAAACTCAAAAGATACTATTTAAATATATGTGTGTGTGTATATATATATATATATATATGTACAGTTACTGCTAGAGCGAAATAAATCGATTTCATACCACTCCAAAAAGTTTATAAATTAATTGATAAAAACAAAAACAAATGGCATTTTACTGACAGTTTCAACACACAATGCAGCTTCAGTTAGTTAGTTTTTTTCTTTTTAATTATTGTTTTTATTTATTTCAGTTAATGTAAAAAAAAAAATAAAATTTTAGTTTCCGTTACTTCAATTGTTTTTGTTAACGGTTATAATCTTGGCTTGTATGTGTCACGTCCGTTACCATTGTTGGTAAGTAATTATTGTTGAAATATATTGTAATATAAGTTATGCGGACTATCAATTAGATAGTTAATATTGTGCAGTATATGTCAGTTTTTCTACTCTGTTACTATATATTATTTACATTATTAGGCCTCAAAACAGATGTAATTTTATCTTTAAGGAAATGAAAGTAATGTGTTACGTTTTATAAATGAGGGATGGGGTGGGATTTAAAACGTTTTCTTCTTCCTACTCCTTTTCAAGCCATACAAATTGAATTTATTTTGTTATTACTAGTGTACATGGCAATTGTTATATTGTCTTGATCGCCTCTATTTATTCATGTATTTGCTCTGCTATTAATTCCTTGTACACATAAAAGTTATGTTTTTTTTCTGCTTGAAAAACAAATAAATGAATAAATTAGAATAAATACTTTAACTTTCTGATTAAATAACCCGTTATAATACAGTAGTTTTTCTTTTGCACATTTGGAGCATGTTGTCAGTCACTCATATGAATTTATTTATATATTTTTTAATTTATTTAGACTTTGACCTTATCAAAAAATCTGTAAAAATCGTACAGCTACTAGATACGACATTACTTATGTTATATTTTCTTAATACTGTCTGATGCATGAATTATGACAGGTGATTGATTACTTCTATAGCTTTTTCACACTTACATGTATGAGTCTTTAGGTTTGATAGTTTTAATTGCTGTAATGATGCAAAGTGTTGTCACTCTGGTTTGTGTGAACCAGTTGATAACTTTACTTTTAAAAATAGCATTATAAATCAACTACGCAGGAAATGAATAAATGAAGGTTTTCAAGTATGCAACCCACAGACACATAATTAGTGTGCCTGCTTTTAAGTCTGGGTTTTTTTTTTACGTTTGTCATTAACTTGTCACCATTATTATTTTTTTTTACACAGGTTTATGCAGATGATGTGCTCACTAAAGAGGAACAGATACTCCTGTTGTTAAAGGCCAAACGGAAGTGTGAGGGTTACATCAAGTCCAAACACAAGATTCCTGGTGAGTATGCCCGCAGCGTCTTTAACCTTCAGTGACCCAAACAGCCGCCAGCGACTAAAAGCATCTACTGATCTAACATGTTAAATAAGTTTGGAACTACAAATCAGATCAATAGGTTTGAATAATTCAAGTAAAATGCTCTCTCTCGTGTCTTCAGCACCATCAGGTTTGACCCATTTGGATGCTCAGAACCTGGAAATAACATCATGTTCTGCAGCATTGATTCAATAGTAAAACCCATACATTTTTTGACAAATGGTGATAGTTTTAGGTGTTCTTTCCTGTTGATGTTTTTACCAGGCATTTAAAGGCCTTCAATTCAAAGGTTATGTTATCAAATTTGAAGAAAAAGTGACTTTTTCAGCTAAATGTATAATTAACTGACATAAAGTTAACCCATAAAGACCCAGCACTACTTCTGTGTCAGTTCCCAAATAAAATTTTCTTTATATTTAACCTTTTTTTCACCCATAAAGACCCAAACGTCACCATCTACCAAAGCCATCTACTGATATAAACTGTTTAGTTCCTGTTGATCCACTAAAAAAATGTAAATAAATGGTGAAAAATACAGATATTCAGAGGCTTCTAGATCTTCTACATTGATTCACCAGTAAAACCCATGGAGTTGGATCAGTGACAGTGGATGGACACACTGGGTTTATGTTCAGTTAATGAGAGATTTCACTGGAAAAACTCACTTTTTCTTCAGTTTTTTCTGTTTTTGATAAAATAATCCTCTACTTTACCCTAAACTTTTATGAGCATCTACATGATTAGTAAATTAAATGTTGGAAAATACCTGATTTTTACAGAAAAAAAAACATGAAATATGGAAGATTATATTACAATTAAGGGCAATAAACTACTTAAGGATGGTTAAATAGAAAGAGAAATTTATTTGGGAAGTGTCACAAATGTCACACTGGGTCCTTATGGGTTAATAATACATTTTACAAAAAAGTCACTTTTCTTTCAGGTTTGATAAAATAGCCTGTGTATTTAACCCATGAAGACCTAAACATCCACTTTAACCAAAGCCATCTACGAATGTAAACTATTAATATTTACTGATACATTAATTCTATCAATACATGTAAATTATCGGTGTACAGTGTAGTTTGTCATCTTTTCACGGGCATCAGATATGACCTATTTGGATGTTCAGAGGCTCTGTAGTTACCGTGGAAATGCTGTCATCTTCTTCAACATTGATTCACCAGTAAAACCCATGGAGTTGGATCATTGATAGTGGATTAAAACACTTGGTTTATGTTCAGTTAATGATGTATTTTACTAAAAAAGTCACTTTTTGTTAAGTTTTCTCTGTTTTTGAGATAATAACCATCAAGTTTAATCTGAGTTTGTATCAAAATCTGCATGATCAGTAAATTAAATATAGAAAAATACCTGATTTATACTGACAAAATGCAACATATAGAGGGTCATATTATAATAAACTGGGATGATCACTTAAGAAAGGTTAGATATAGAGAAAGTGTTATTTGGGAACTGACACTGAAGTTGTACGGGGTCTTTATGGGTTAAGGCCTTGAAATGCTTAACAAAAAACATCAACATGAAAGAAAGATTCGTGTGTGAATATTTTGCATTAAAATTACTCACACTGGCAGTGATGTGTTTTTGTACTAATCACGACACTTGTTCAATAAAACATTTGAATATATTCATGCCGGGCTGTTTGATATTAATAGATTCAACTTCAAACTCATCATTATCCTGATGGTTGAGATGTTTGTCGGTGCTGCTCCACATGTTGTCCTTCCCGTCCTTTTCTTTATCATTTTTGTCCTTCATACTCAAGTCAGTTATTTCTAGAAATCCACCATTTTGGTTATCACATGAAACCCAGTTCTCAGAAGTGAGTTTTTGATCCCTGTGTGTCATTATGGACAACTAAAACACCACTTTTTTTTTTTTTTATTCAAATTTTTATTTGATTTTAGAGTGGAGAATTTACATGTTTCACATCCAAATGCACACATAACATGTTACACTGTTACATTGTTGTTTCTCCATTTTTCTTTTCAGAAAACAAAACAATCATACATTTACTTTCCTATGTATATCTCCAGTTCCTTCATTTTTTGTTTCCATATACTGTTTTTTTTCCCTCAACAGAACAAGAGTGAAAAAAATAATATTAAAGAAAATTAAAAATTAAAAAAAACAAACAACAGTGAGTAGCTAAACAACAGTGGGTGTTACGTTTAGTTCATTTGTAGTGTTCATAAAGTCTATTCATGGTTTCCAACATTCCTCAAATTTGTCATTTTCACATCTCAAATCGAATGTGAGTTTCTCCATCTGGGAAATGTCTTTCAATCCAGTCTTCTAATGTGGGCAATTTCTCCGTTCTCCATTTTCTAGTGATTGCTTTTTTGCTGGCAACCAACATAATATTTAACCCTGTCATGCATGAATTCTGAAAAAAAAATCTAGATTTTTAAATTTTTTTTAATTTATGTTATAATTCAAAATTATACTAAAATTGGCGTTAAAATTAGGTATTTTGAAGGTATTTTTAAACATGGTTATATTAAGAGTAGATTTAACTTCATGAGATCAAATTCTAAAAACTTATGTGATGCTTTTTTTATCGGATTGCTCGGGGTCTATAGAGACTGCCCCCATGTGGTTTGCAGAATATTACGTTTTTAATTCTTTGGAAAGTGAGCTTAAACTATCTGTCCATAAATGTGGACATCATGCATGAAAGGGTTAACAGGTATGTTTTATAAAATCCTTCAATACATTCTGGGTGTTTACCTAAGAATATAGTTTCAAAGTTTAAGGGAATCTTTGCCCCCGACACTTTATTACATTTATTTCCTCCCAATAAACAGTTTAGAAAAGCTCCAGAAAATGTGGTGGTGATGAGCCTTTTCCTTCCCACATAACCTCCAACAGGAAGTATCCGCATTTGAACCTGTCTGTGCAGGTGTTTTAAAGATCTGAACAACACATTTCTATGCAAATTCCCTTCTAAAACACCACAATTTAAAAATATTTCAAACCTGTGTGAAAGTGCTCATAATATGAACTGAACACTCATGTATGAAAAAAAGGATGCACCCAGTTTGTAAAGGCCTTTACTCGGATCTGTTATGAACGTCTACATGATCAGTAAATTAAGTATAGAAAAACCTGATTTATTATTTATTTATTTGACAGGGACAATGCAGTCAAACATAGATAGTAGTCAAATATAGAGTTTATAGCCAGTATTAATTTTCAATTTTCTCACTGTAAAATGCAAAATGCAGAGGATAAGATTACATACTCTTGTCCAAAATGTTCAGTCACACTCTTTTTTTTATTCCTGTTTATACTAGGGCTGTCAAAATTAACGCATTAACACAGATTAATCCATCATCATCTTAATTTGGTTGAAAATTTTAATGCGGTTAACCCATCTGCAGCACAGAATGACTCTGAATGTCGGTGCATTTTGGGCAGTTTGTACAAGTAGAGTTAGCGTTGTGCATGGACATTGGACCTCCGAATGGGAAATTTGAACACAAAAAAATCCAAGACGGAACAGTCGACCGACATAACGTATTATACACACTCTGCAGGAAGGAGTTTTCTTTTCACCAAAGCATTTTCAGCCTAAAATGCCACATTAATAAGACGCATAAATTAGTCAGGGATTCTGCTGGCACTTCAGCTAACGCATCACCCAGTTTGCGAAAAAACCTGTTAGGTGCATATTCCCTTCTATCGTGAGTCTGTTTACTCAGGCAAAATAAAATGCAATTAATAAAGATTAAAAATGAAGGGGTTTTATTTGTAATAAATCAAAATTAATCCACAGTAACCCTGTGATTAATCTGATTAAAAATTGTAATTGTTTGACAGGACCTAATTTATACACATCAGTAACCCTTTAATTACCCCACCAAGAAAAAAACAGATGAAAAATTGTGTGTTTGCATTTCTTATTCCCTTTGGTGAGTCACTTCTAGATTCTGTTCCCATACTTACTAATATCAACTCAAAGTTCAAAAAATTACATACGAAGTAGATCTTTTCAATGCATTCATGATGTACGACCACTAAATGTTTAATATTTGCAGCAATACATGAACAGAGGTTTTGATTTTATAACAAATAATCCATTATTTCATGTTGGATAAACTTTTCCTACTCTTACCACAAAGCCACATTTGGTTGAACATGTTTTTTAAAACTTTTTTTATTTTTTTTTTAAATCATAATTATGTTCAGAAAGGCCTTTTATACTGTGATATGCCAAAAAAAAGGATTCATCTTTCATATTTTCACCAAAAACAGTCCAAATGTCTCTAGTAATTTTCATATTTCTGACTTCCTGATTGGAGGGAGGATGAAGTCACTATGGTTGATCATGAACAGTGATTACACGCTGAGCCCCAGTTACACTTAATTTATCAAGCATAAATCACATTATTATAATCATTTCATAAAAATGGGTAAAAGTATTCAAACTTGATGAACAATGATGTAATAATGATGATAAATAACCAAGGAAATGTTAAAAGAGGGAAAAAAAAAGAAATCTTAGGTCACCGTAAAAATAGTTTGAAGTCTTTACGAGTTAATTGTGTTGATTGTAAACATTTCAGTGGAAGGAGATTTTTAACTGTTTATGAGCTGGAATGAATTGTTGCATCTTTTGCTTTTTTAAACCACATTGTGACATTTATTATTTCATGTCAAAATGCAGAGCGGATCTTGTATTTTGTCAAACAATGGAACCAATTAAACCAGTGCTCTTTATAAGTAACAGATTAAGTCAAAGAGCCTGGTTTGGATACATCGAACTTGTTGATAGCTCTAAAAAGAATCCTGCAGGACATCTAAAATTAGGACTGGTTCATATAATTTTGTGTGATTTTTCAAGTTGTTTTGAAAAGATTTCTGCCACAGTCACTTACGCTGGAGGAAACACAGCCATTTATTGCAACAGTACGGTTATATTTGTCAGAATAGACTGGAGCTTTTCAGCGGCACACCAATGAATTCCATCTGGAGCGAGAGATTCGATGCTGAGTGTAATAAATCCCCCAAGGGCACAGGCTGAGCAGAACCTCATGGACGCACATTTGAAATACACATAATGCAAAAGGCACGGGTTGTCATCAGAAGTAGGAGGGATGCCAGGAGGAGGCGGGATTGACGGAGGAAGAAATTAATCAAAACCCTAATGTTTACCAGGTATTATATTGTCGGAGAAAACCAGCAGCAGCAGTAGCAGCGGCAGCATGTTGATGGTGAGCGAACAGGAGAGTGGAGGGACTGCCTTTTCTTGATTGAATGTGATTGGTGACTTTTGATTGTTGATTATAAGTACTAATCAGCTGATGTCATGCACCCTTAGCCCCAAACCATGTGCAAGAACCATCTCCACACTTGATTTTAAACATTTCACTGTATACAAACACTGACTTGAGACTCATTTTGCCCACTCGTTTTTTTTTTTTTTCTCTAAATTACCCTCTGGGAAGTTTTATGGTTTTATATAAGACAGTTTATATAAGTGATGGGTACTTTTAAAAATGCTGGTCTGGTTCTTTTGTCTTCCTTGTGGCTTTCTAGAGACTGGGATCGGAGGCAAAGCTAATCCTTGGGAGTATTTGTGTATTTATGGGTGTCTGAAAAGCACCATTTTCCAGCAGACCCCGGCATCTACTGTATCTCATTGTGGTTGCTGTCATTTTCCCAGTTGATTGTTCAGAGAAGTATTTTGGATTCCATCGCCAAACCAATCGTATTATTTTCTCTTTAACCTCAGTGCATTGTGGTCACATTGAATTTTTTGACCCTATAAACAATATCCCCTTGTAAATGAAACACATAATTAAAAAAATGTTTACTTCCAGGCTAAGCACACAAAGGCTTTTGTTGACCATCTCCTGGGGGGTTTCAGTGCCCCGTGTGGTATTTCCCAACTTTTTATGGTTTTGATAAACGTCCACAGAGCTCAGATCAGATTTAAGAAATATGACAGAACTGCTACTATTGAGAACTGCAGGCGCCGAACGGCAGCTTGTGTGAAATGTCCGCGGCGTTACATAACAATGTTGTGTTCTTTCTCAAAGCGTGTTCAAGAGGATGGACATAGATGCTAATGCGGTGCAGAGCAGTCAGTCAAACATTAGGTCACTGTCAGATGAGAGTCTGCGTTGCTCATCTGACCAGCGTCACTCTTAATCCATCCTGACATGTTGTAGTAACTGGCATGACTAGTGTCAGATCCCAAGCACATCTGAAGCTGTTTCTCCATTTATACAGAGAATCAATCATTTAAGGAATTTCTGTTTTCTTTTTAAAGCATTACAGAAATTTAGTTATGTGTAGAAATTCAACACACTGTAACAAATGTCCTGCAGAATTTTGAGTAAATACCAAGTTAAAAAAATTGCCAATAATGTGCTGTAAAATCATTTGCTATTTACCGTAAAAAATAATGCCAGTGTAATACTGGATCAGGTTTTTGGTGTATATAAATGGCATCAGTGTTGTTTTATATTAGAAACAACTATTAATTGTATTTTAGTTTTTATAGCTTTGACTGCTCGGGTTTGACTCTATCCATGCTAACAGAGCCTGGACTATTGGAAGTGTTTACGAACTGGGGTTGTCAAAGGACAATTTGAGCCTGTGGACAATGTAAGTCACACATGCATAGAGAAATTTATCTCTGTCGACCATCTTTTACAAGTCGTTATAGCAACCTTGCTAGGATTCACTATGGCACGGCAATTACCCTCCACTGCTCAGTTTTTCCCAGATTTACATCACAGCGTTTGTCAGTTGGATAGGCTGTCAGCTGTGAAAGAAACTGAGAGTAGGTATATAAATGTATAGTCCTTGAAGGTAAAGTCAAGGCTCTATATTTTATATCATAATTTGACTCATACAACTGTGATTAGTCCTAGCGAGGTTGCTGTAGTGAATCGTAAAAGACGGCCAACAGAGATAAATGCTTCTACGTATGCACGACTTACATCATCCAGTGACTCAAATTGTCCCTTGACGGTAGTGATGTAGTTCTCGAGACCGGTCTTGGTCTCGAGAATGGTCTCGATACCAGTTTGTTGTGGTCTCGGTCTTGTCACGGACTCAAGTCATGTGGTCTTGTCTTGGTCTTGACTCTTTCTGGTCTCGGTCTTGTCTTGGTCTCGACTCTCTCTCTGGTCTTGGTCTTGGACATAGCGGTCTCGATGGGATTTGTACAAAAACCGCATCATCACAGAATAGTATTATTATTTATTACGCGTATTATTTCGTGTCGGTACCTGATAGGTCATTAGTGGGTGGCACCGACAGAGCAGTAGTCCACGCATGATGCAAGTCTCAGGTGGGCTTCGTATTGTTGGGGCTTTATTTCTCCATATCAGTGCTTTTGCGTCTCTTATTACCCAGTCAGAACCGCTTTTGCATCCACCTGTGGCCGTCACCCTCCCACACACACACACACCCCGGTCTTGACTACAACACTACTTGACGGGCCTATTGCACCTAGCTAGCATTAGCTTAATTTAACCAGTTGTCCACTAGCTAACATCTGCAAAAACAGTGCACTCTGTTTCCATTTCTTGGGCACTGCACAACTAAGAGAAGGCAGTTTGATTTACTTTTATTCATACCACATATGTAAATTAGCACAGACTCTATGGTACGTTCAGTCATGGTGGCGAGCTGAAATACCCCCTCCACCAGTTAGCTCAGCTACTCTCCGCAACAGGCACAACAGAACAACATAACAGAACACATAACAACAACTGGATTTTAACGCTTATTTACACCTTACAACGTAGTGTGGCGTAGCATAGCGTGACTCAGTGAAACTGTGAATAACATGAGTCATGTGACTTGGCACAAACTGTCCCCAAAGCACAATCCATGCGGCTCACTACATTGTATTGCCTGAAGTTACTACTTGAATCACATTTTAATTTTGTCTTTCTTCCACTTTATGGAGTGGATGGATGTGGTTTTCACTTCATGTCCTCTTTGGCTTTTCCTTCTATTACTAACAGTGTTTAATTGTCATTGGTCATTTACAGTCAGGACCAAATGAAAACACAACCATCCTGTCATTTTACAATTTGATGCTGTGAACAAATGCTTAATGTTACCATAGATATTGTTTTACCCATATTGCACTTTTGCCTTGTAAATTGTTTCAGTAAGAATATACTGTAATTTTTTTTGGTGTAGAAATTACAGAAATTTGTCACAGTGTAAGTTTGTTGGTTTAGTAAAGTAATAATGACCACACATATGCATTTCTATACTAAGATACAATTTTGATATATGTGAATTATGTACAGCAGAAAAAAACAAAAGTTTTAGGGAAATATATAAACAAAAGATGTTGTATATAATGCAGGGGTGTCAAACTCATTTTAGTTCAGGGGACATATTCAAGCAAATTTGATCCGAAGTGGGCCGGACCAGTAAAATACTAAGAATAATAATAAATATTGCCAACTCCAAACTTTCCTCTGTTTAGAGCAAAAAGGGTAAAAAAAAAAAAAAAAGTACATCATGAAAATGTTTACATCTACAAATTATCTTTAAAACAATGTGAATAAACTGAAATTGCTTACAAAAAAAAATATAGGTGCACTTTTACCCATATTTTGCTTCCATTTATCATTTGCACATGTTCATTACAACTTACAGATCACAGAGGATCTACAAATACACAAAACATTTAAGAACAGGCAGAATATTGTTAAAAGTGCACTGACTTCTGTTTAGACATTTCAGGGTGTTCATATTTTTTCAGGTTATTCTTGTTAGTTTGAGAAAAGATAGTTTAGTTTAGTGTAAATATAGTAAAATTACACAAAAATGTTTACATTCACAAAGAGAAAAAATTGCAGTTGTGCATGTGTATATAGGTTATTATGACCGTATTTTATTAGTCCAATCCACTTCTGAATCTGGAACCTGAACTAAAATGATAATTATCTTAATGTAATTTATGCATTTTACATGTTCATCCTACAGGCCAGAGTGGAACCTTTGATGGGCCAGATTTGGCCCCCGGGCCGCATGTTTGACACCTTTGATTTAATCCAACCTCCCTTTGCACTTACAGTAACATGTCTATAACCCATTTATGAAGACAGAATTACTAATTCTGATCAATTCGCCAAAGTTTTACAGGTTCATTCAACATATGTCAGATGTTTCTAACTGATTGTGCTGCTTCTTGTCATGGGGTCAGAGGTCACACTGAATTATAACTTTAACCTTAGAACCCGTTTAGCTCAGGTTTCTATGTGTCTTTTTAAGGCTGTGCACATATTTCCTGTATTTTATTTTTCTTTCTAAAGAAAATACAACATGACATATCAAGTAATAAATACAAAGCCATGTTAAAGCAATTATTTTATCAACTGATTAAGTGATGAGCAAAATAATGAACACTCAGAGTTTGGAATTTGATTAATCAGTTTGATCTGTTTTACTGTTTTAACCTTCATGCCTTCTTCAAAAAAACAAAAACAAAACTCTGGTCACCCTCGTGAACACGCATAAAATACTGCTATTAAATCATCATATGGCAACATTTTTTCTTACTTTTTACAAAAAAAATAAAACTTTTACACAACTTCTCCACTGCTCAAAACTACAAAACATTCAACAGATTTTAGGATTTTAATCCCTTCAATGCGAGTTTAATCATTTGAATTCTGAGTGATTTATTACAACAAACCCACAAAAAAATTAAATATTTTCCATAAAATAAATAGTAGGTGGATGAAACATTGATGGTTATTAGAGCCTTGAGTAGGTCAAAGATTAACAACAAAATTGATTTGATTGCATTTGTATTTTTTCTGTACTGTCCGATACTCCTTCCCGAGACCCGTGAATGAGAAAATAAAACACATGTAAGAGTAAAAGATGCTGGATTTCAAAAATATAATTAAAAAGAAACAAAATGCCATATTTCATGTGAAAAGCTACAACACAGCCAAAATTCTCAACAAATGGAAAGAAAAAGGAGAAAAAAGGCCAAAAAAACCAGAGGAAGGCATGAGGATTAAGAGCATGTGCTATATTTGTATTTCCCAATTATGTAAAAATAAATATAAAATATTTTTGGGTAGTTTGATAAAACAGGCAGTTTTGGTATTTTTTATATTAACAAATGTGAGGAGACATGGCCAAAAATGTTCATATCAGTCAATATATGTACACAATTATCACAACTGTTATTTCTTTCAAGTGTAAAAGCTGATTTTTAGTGAAACTTGAAGAAACCAGATGGTTAATTGTGGTTTTAAACTTTTTTATAGGTAGAATTTTCAAAGAAATTAAACCATTAAAATTACAGAAAAATGTTTATCGTGAGTGCTGGACTGGATCAAAAGCACTAAATAATGATAAGTGAGTCTGCAAGAAAAATACTAACACATGTTGAAGTAAACTAGAGTAAAACAACAAAACTATGGATATTCTGTGTAAACAAAATAAGTGCTTATTACCACAATCTACTATATTATGATAATCATAGCAATTATTTTGTGGTGTCATATAAAATTGAATATCACGTCATTATGTTTATATTTTTAATCAGTAGTTTCTGGCAACAAATAAGGACTTTTTTTTATTTTTTATTTTTTCATAAGAAATATTTTGCTTTGCTTTAATGCAAAAGTCTAAATATGATATTTTACTGGGTCTCATTTAACCCATAAACACCCAGCACTACTTTTGTGTCAGTTCCCAAATGAAAACTTCTCTATATTTAACCT
>JAPTGZ010000010.1:22579721-22591917 GCA_029814645.1 Fowleria isostigma | reverse complement strand
GGTGAAGCAAAGGTAGCCCCGCCCACATGGAGAAAAGGAGATACATTCAAACCAAATTAGCGCATTTGAACTCGAGTAAAATGTCAGATCACTCCCAAAATGTAATCAATTATTCTTTGTGTCATTTCCATCATGTTCTGAAAGTTTCATCAAAATCCGTGTAGTAGTTTTTGGCGTAATGTTGCTGACAGACAAACAGACAGAAACGCGAGTGTCCTACACAAGTGGCCCCTCCCCCCTCCTGCTCTGCCTGTGAATGGCAGGGGGAGGGGCAGAAACTGGGGACACAGAGTATGGCGTAAATACAGTCGCCTAATTAGCGTATTTGAACGGGAGTAAAATGTCAGATTACTCCTAAAATTTAATCAATCCTTGTGTCATTTCCATCATGTCCTAAAAGTTTCATCCAAATCCGTCCAGTAGTTTTTGTGTAAAGTTACTAACAGACAAACAGACAGACAGACAAATGCCGGCAAAAATATAACCTCCTTGGCAGAGGTAATAATGATGATAATAATAATAATGATAATAATAGTAACCAGGACAGACTTTATACACCGTAGAGCCTTCATAGGCCTTCATTCTTATAATGTTTTAAGACCATTTCTTTATATTTTTGCGTAAACTGCTGTATTTTGTTGAAGTGCTGCTTAAGTTTTGGTTTTTTTTGCAGTCTTTTTTTATTTAGTGCTAGACAAACATTGTGACAGGGAAAACAAAAATACAAGACAATACAAGACAAAACATCTGACATGCCATAGACTTCAAGTCATAAAATTCATAGACAAAACAGAATAATTCATAAACATTACACAAAACAAAGGCAGGTGCAAACAGAGGGGGATTTACAAGTGAGTTTATGTGTGTGTATATGATTATTTTAGGCATAATTAGATGAAGGAACAAAAATCAAGAAATAGATAAGTAAATAAATAGATAATTAAATAAACTGAAATTAAGTGTAATAAGTTTCTACTCCAAACATTCCTCTACTTTTTAGAGTGGAAAAAAGTAAAATTACATTATGAAAATCTTTTCATATGCAAAGTATCCTTTAAAACAACGTGAATAATATGAATAAACTAAAAAATATATATATATTTTCATCAATATTATATGAGACATGGGTGTACAAAAGCGAAAAGTCAGTAAGGGGTTTTAAATAATAATAGAGAAAGAACAGTAAGGAAATAACAATTAAGATAAGAAAAAATAAAAATAAATTACTTAATTAATTAACAAATTAAGTCAAATCAGTAAGCACAAATATAATAGTGACAGCGTTTTGTTTTGTTTTTTTCCTTCCTTCCTCTCCTCCTCCTCCTCCTCTTCGTTAAGTTGGAGCCAACGTTCACAAAGAACTCACTAAATTTGTTTTTATTTTTTTTTATAATATTTTATTTTCAGTTTTATATATGCCATGTATACATACAAACAAAGATACACTAAACTAAACAAAGGCAAAAACATCCCAAAAAAAGAGGGGGAAAAAAGGGAAAAAATAAAAAAAAAATAAAAAAAAAAAAGGGGGGAATGGTCAGTGTTCAAGGTCAATACAGGGAACTACAGATTACTTAATGTAACAGCTGTACTGATATGATCGAAATATGGTTGCCAAATTTCCAAAAAGGTGTTATTATGTTTTTTGATACAGTCAGTAATTTTTTCCAGGGTAAATCAACTATTCATCTCCAAAGACCACCTGTCAATCAAAGGAGGGGAATCAGATTTCCGACTGAATTTGTTGACTATGCTCTACATGTTGTGGATTTTGCCATTTATATCAATAAAGTACTCAGGATATGCATTCTTTTTGGCATTTTTGTTGATTACTTCCTTTAGTATGCTCCAAATCGCTCTGATATTATTGTCCTTGTTTTCCGTTAATACCTCATTGTAGTACGCTTCCTAATGTTACCTATTTCACATATAAGTCTTACATCAATGTGGTAAAAAAGTGGGTTAAAGTGTAAGCAAAGACCTCTATCATGTCTACAAACTGGTGGAAGTGATCATTAGAGACACCAGAGTGGATCAGAGGGATCCTTATTTATCTCATGCTGATGCTTATTTTGGTGTCATTCATCTACTGCAGGTGCTGGGACTTAAGTGCGGGCAATTTGAAATGGATATATCAAGTGCCTATCCTGATGGCTGTAGTGGTGAGTGCAGCACACAGCATGTATATCACAACACCTGTGGCAATACAGCTGTTGGATACGGCCAATTATTACGCTGTAACATTTCATTATCACCGTCATTATCATCATTATGTGTCTATTTTTTCCCCCCTTTCCAGGTTAATTTTTTGTTATTTCTCAACATCATCAGAGTCTTAGCGACTAAACTACGTGAAACAAATGCAGGAAGATGCGACACAAGACAGCAGTACAGGTATACGGTGAAAAATTATTGTTTACATTTATACATCTCACAAGACCAGATGCTCTGCTCCTACTATTCATCATGTGATGCAATAGTAAACCGCAACACACATGACCATGGCCCAACATGACAGATTAATGCATGCCTCAGGTGCATTGGAAGTAGGACATAGCATTGACCTTTCAGTGTATGATGCAAATATGGGCTATTTCCTTTTAAGATTTATTGGTCAGTATAGTTATAATTAAATGGTAGAATATATGGGTGTATTTTCTCCAGACCACAACGTGGAGCGAAAGTGAATATCAACGTGAAAAAGTACATTTGAACACATCATTTATCAAGTGGGTTCATTTTTTAGCTGAAAATCTCTATTTTATGGAACTGTTATCCGTTTTAAAATACACGTGTAGAAAAAAGCTATAACCGGTTTTACTGTTTGTACTTTTTTTACACCATAGCCATGCCTCAGACATACAAATGTAGCTCAAATTTGATACAAAAAAATATAACTAAAAAATTGTAAATTTATTCAGTCTGTTGATTATATAGATGATTGTTTTATATTAAGTTTCAAGTATTATATTTTTATTTTTTTATGAATATTATTGATATTTATGAGTTGCTTAAAAGGCCCCGTTTACATATTACCACAAAAACACCAATTTTTAATTTTCAAGTTACTTATAATTCAGATATTTGAGTGAAACAATCCGAAAGTAATGATCTTTTGATATATTTTTAATTACTGTAAAGAGTTATTGGAAATTTTTAAAAGAAAAAAAAAATTGCCCCCTATTTTCTGCCCATTTGTTACCATGATTTTCCAGAGGTTATAGTTTGAAGACAAGAATTCGTTTTGGTAGATTTTTGAAAGTAATTAGTGCAGTTAAATTTTCATTAAAGGGTGCATGACTTCCTTTTGCAATGTGGATCCATTCAAGAAACTGCATGAATGGCTTCTTGTCCTGCCATTATTAGATTTATACTAAACCAAAGTTGTAAGCTTTGTGGCTTCTCTGATCAAAACAGTACAGGAGAGGTTCTGAACCTTCTGCTACGCTGCATTAAATTTACAAAAACATGCAAAAGACCGTCTCTTACCTTGAGAAATAAAAATTCTGAATGATTTGTGAATTCATACACTGGTCACATATAAAAAGACTATCTGTCAACTGTTACCCAGAAATTAGTCTGTAATTTATCTTTATCAGTATGGATCCACAAGTTGTAAATAACACTGTGCTAGTGTTAAATTCATTAAATAAAGCATTGTGATTATATCTGGCTTGTTTTAAAAAATAAGTCAACATTTTGGGTGATGCATACAATGGTAAAGAGTCTTCCACTATTACTATGGCAACCTGTCCACGTGTTACCACATTCTCGTGTCAATCAAACAGAGACTTTTTAATATTTTACTCCAAAATTTGTTTTCAGCATAGTTGAACATAAAGTCTAAAAGGTTTTGTCTTACTTTATATTAGTTTCTGTCGATAACTGCATGTTTTGAGTGTTTGTGTAAAGCTTAAACAATGTCTGTTTTAAGTCCATGTATTACCAAACAGTAATTTGACATTTTTCACCTAAATATTTTATCTCTCCAAATTTTATTATACATAATGTTAAAGTGCGAATAGCGACTTACTCAAATATGTATAATACATGCATAAAATTTACCCTGCTTACATGACAGAGACTGTTGAACACAGAATGTGTCTGTGTTACTGCTTGATCAGACCCAATGACATCTTTAAATTGCCACTTTTGTCTCACCAACACTGTAGATAAAAAGAGATTATTTATATGTTCACAACATTTTAAAAAAATGAATAAGAAAAATCTCTTCAACAGTTTCTCATGTAAACAAATATGTTCAATGTAAACAGCATGACTAGAAATTAACCAAGACTGATTTATTTTCTTTTTGTTTTTTACAGGAAACTATTGAAGTCCACATTGGTGTTGATGCCACTGTTTGGCGTCCACTACATTGTGTTTAATGCCATGCCATATACAGAGGTGGCGGGTATTCCCTGGCAAATTCAGATGCACTATGAGATGCTCTTTAACTCTTTCCAGGTAAAGACACTCTGGTAAAATGTCAGGAATGCAAATGTCACACAGACCCACATACATATTCATGTCAGCTTTGATCTGACCTCTGGTCTCGGATAATTCAACATTAAGACTGTGTCAGTGGTCTGCAGTTTTCAGTCCAGTAGTTTTATGTTGCTGATAGACTCAGACATCAGCTTATTAAATATTAAACCATACAAATTAAATTCCATATTAAATAAAAGTAAGGCAGCTCAAGTCATCTCTCTGCTTTTTTCCTAGGGATTCCTAGTGGCAATTATATACTGCTTTTGCAACGGGGAGGTAAGGGCTCTAAAGATGAAGCTTTTACATCATAAAATACTAAGTACATTATATATTCTGAGTTAAGTATTTTTTTGTCTTGTGTTTCTACTCAGGTCCAAGCTGAGATCAAAAAGTCCTGGAGCAGGAGGACTCTGGCCCTGGACTTCAAAAGGAAAGCTCGGAGCGGCAGTAACACTTACAGCTATGGACCTATGGTATCACACACTAGTGTGACCAATGTGACTGCCCGAGGACCGCTGGCCCTCCACCTCACCACCAGGCTGGGGCCAGTGCCTGTAAATGGGCACCGGAACCTTCCAGGGTACGTAAAAAACGGCTCTGTCTCAGAGAACTCTATACCGTCATCTGGACAGGAGCTCCACATCCCTGAGGAGGAACACTCAGCTCCTTCACGGCCCTGCGAAGACGAGAAACCGTCACCCGTGGTGGAGGAGGAGAGGGAAACAGTCATGTGACCCCAGGGCACTGTATACACACACATATGTATATATATATATATATATATATAATATATGTGTGTAGGGATAAAAACTGGAAATCATGAAACAGTCTCAGGATGATCTCAAGGCGATGGCTGCATGCACCAACACTGCCAGTTGTTTTTCTCCTGTGAAACGAGCCAGAACATTGCCGGCTGATGAGGCTCAAGGCAAAAAGGGTGTATCACTTTTGTGAGCTGGGCCACCTTCATTTGTAGATGATGACCCCCATTTTTGTGGCAAAAAAAAAGTATGAACTCTTTCACCAACCACATGCCATAGTGAATGTGTAAAAGGCTGAAGACAGACTGCCGGGTCTTATTACTCTTCCACTGCCACAACTGTTGTCCACCATTTGGGCAATGTGTTGTGCTCAGACTTTGTGCATGAATTGGACTGGGATTAAGTAGGTACCACAAAAAGGCCTTAATCCCACAGGTGATGTCAGACAGATCTTGAGTGCACGGGATAAAAGGCGGTGTGAACAGACTGAGTACAGGTTTGGCTAAAAACAAATCATCAGCCCTAACTTGTTTGAGGACACTATTCATGCTTTCTGGTGTGGTATCTTACGTGTTCTGCATCGACTTAAATCCACTTCAGTATAAAAGGGAAGGTACTCAGGTAAAATGAAGTCCTCTGTTGTTGCACACCTACTTTGATACTTTAAAAGTGTTGTGGTGTTTTAGTATGGTCAGCATTCTCTGCAGAGGTATCTGTCTGTTTCATCAGGCTGTATTGATTAATGATGCTACACAGCTTTGCTGAATGCTCAATTCTGATTGGGCAAGTTTTCTTTTATTTCAGATCACTACTACAGTATGGGTTGAGTTCTGATCATAATTTAGAACTTGACTCAATCATTTTTAACCCATAAAGACCCAAACAACCACCACTGAACAAAATCATCTACTGATTAAAAATGTTTAATACCTGTTGATTCATTAATTCTATCAATCTATGTAAATAGTGTAAAATACAGTTTGTCATCTTTTCATGGTCATCAGATATGATCTATTTGAAGGTCAGAGCTCCGTAGTGAACATGGAAACACTGCCATCTTCTACAACATTGACTCACCAGTAAAACCCATATAGGGGGATCAATGACAGTTAATGGAAACATTTATTTTATGTTCAATTAATGATGTCATTGCTGAAAAAGTCACTTTTTCTTCCATTTTCTCTGTTTTTGATAAAATAACACTCGACTATAATCGGAGTTTTTAACAAACATTTACATGACTCTGTGATCCGGGGTCTTAAAAAGTCTTTAAAATCATGAATTTACAAATCTGCATTAATACCTCCAAAAAGTCTTAAAAAGGTATTCAATTTACATTGCCAGAAATGTGTTGTCTGTATTGTGTGTGTCTAGGAAAGCTGCAAAGGAAGTAACATTAGTCTACTCCGTTCCAACCTGACAATTTATATTGAAATTAGAAACCAATTATTGTTAACTTTGCAGCCCTTGGTGAGAAATGACTCAGCATTGGAGTAAATAAATGCATTTTACAATTTACAAAAATATATTTTTCCCAAACTTGATGAGTCACACACTTTTTGCCAGTATAGCCATGACATAAGCATTAAATTCTGTTCTAAGTAATCTTAAAAAGGTCCTAAAAAGTCTTAAATTTAACTTGTAGAAACCTGTAGGAACCCTGAATATTGAAAAATACATAATTTTCACTGAAAAAAAATGCAAAATATAGAAGATAACATTAAAATAATTGGTGGTAAATCATTTAAGGAAGGTTAAATAGAGAGAAAAAAAAATAATTTGGGAACTGTCATAAAATTGGGTCTTTATGGGTTATGTCACATTTTGAAATTTTTAAGCAAGAAGCTGTGTAGTAATTGGGATAATGTACAACAGGACATGCATTACTGTGAAGTAAACCCTGACAACGTGATGAAAACCACGCTGATTTACACCACGATCCTTCATTAGAATTAAAGATTATTGTCCTAAAATGTAGGGAAATTAGCCTCGGGCTGCATCCACACAAACCCAATTAAAAGACATACAGTATACTAAAAGGAGAATATGGTGAGGCAAATTACAGGAAAAAAAAAGGTGGAGAACAAAACTGACTTACCTACAGAAAGCCCTAAAATCGAATAGTTAAAAAAATCATATAAAGGTGAATTAAGTTGCATTGTTGATTTAAAAAAAAAACATCCTGTCGGGGTTTCATTTCACTGTATTGACCATTTCTCTGTACATAATCTTTTACTTAAAAATATGTAGAATGGTATCTGCTGTTTGGTATAACCCAGTATTCATGCTTCTAAACAGAATTTTTCAGAGTTAAAATTAATGTTTCGTTTAAAACCCTGATTCACACAGACCATCCGAGTCAGAATATGTCTTTGAGGACTGTTACCTTCTTGCAGCTTCAGTCAAAATCAAGATAATGGACAATTTAAATTCTTTTCAGTGGAAGAGAGTCCATACAAAAGCACAGTGTGCTGTAATATTTTGCAGTGGAATGTTAGTTAAACGAGGAATCCAACAAATCTTAAATTCCCTCTTGAATTTCCAGTGTGATATTTGTGGTGTTTATGGCAAACACCCCAAAAATGAGTAACACACAGTATTTTTTTTTTTTTAACAGATGATTCAGTGTTATGCTGCTTTTTGATGTATATACAGGTCATAATGTTTACAAAAATCAGAAATATTATAATTGTGAGCTAATAGTGTAAATGTGTATGAATATGTTACAAAGCTATGTTTCAATGTATTTTTTTTCTCATGTTTTGTTTACAGAAGGTTTGCAATATTTGACCATGTATATAGTCCAAAATAAACTAGTGAACATATTTACAAGTAACGGAGGGCATTCAGATGAGCATTTCAAGAAGCATTCCACCGGCTATTTAACTTGGTAACGTGGAATTTAGTAACAGCTAACCTCTGTGGTTTGCAGGTTAAGTCACATTATCTAGTATACCAAAGAGAAAAGACATGATATGCTGCCAGAAAAAAAGAATATTGTTGTAGCATGTCACTGTATTTTCAACCACCTTCTGGTTTACGGTTTCTAAAAACCCCTGAAGTCACAGTAACACCCATTCTTTTATAATTAAATACAGTACAAGCCAGCAGCGGGTGAAGTAGTAAAGAAGTATTAGAAATTAACCCATAAAGACCCAAACAGCAACTGGTGACCAAAATCATCTACTCATCTAAACTCTTTAATAACTTCTGGACCATTAATCCTATCAATACATGTAAATAATTAGAGCAAAATGCTGTTTCTCATCTTTTCATGGTCACCCGATATGACCCATTTGGATGTTCAGAGGCTCCGTAGTTACCATGGAAACACTGTCATCTTCTACAACATTGATTCAGCAGCAAAACCCATGGAGTTGGATCAGTGACAGTGGTTGTAGATGCTTATTTTTTTGGTCAATTATTGAAATTTTGGTTAAAAGAGTGAAATTTAGCTTTTTCAAATGAAATTATGCATTTTAAAACATTTTCCTGTGGTCTACATAAATTGTAAATGCTATGCTTGGGTCTGAATTCTTCATTAATTCAACTCCACAGGTCCATCTTCAACACTATTTCGGAGTAATGACACAAGAAAAGTCATTTTGAGCACTGGCCCTTTAAATGCAAATGAGCCACTTCCCCAGGTTGTTGACTGTGCTGCCCTGTCCCTTTCAGACTCTTGTGTTCAATAAAACAACCAAAAAAAAATGAACATTTTAGGTCAAACTTTGGACATACAGTTGTGGAAATTATTATTAGACCGCCCTATGTTATCTTCAGTTTCTTGTTCATTTTAATGCCTGGTACAACTAAAGGTACATTTATCTGGACAAATAAAATGATAACAACAAAAATAGCTCATAAAAATTTCATTTAAGAGCTGATTTCTATCCTTTTCCATGTTTTTTTTGATAATAACCAAAATCACATAACTTCTTGCATCAATATCTATGATATTGTACTGACAAAAACAGTGCTTTTATTCATTTCATGGTTTTTTTCTGTCTGTTTTAGTCACATGATACACACAGGAGTTAGTACTTGATTGCATAATTATTGTTTTTGATTGCTTTTGATGGTCTAATATTTTTTCCGCAACTGTATTTTCACTGTATGGACTATAACCAACAAACAATTATGGTATACTCAGAGAAATGTTCATCAGAAGCCTTTACCTTATATGTGCAAACATTGTACGTATAACTATTTATAGATGTAACAAATTAATTTAAAGATAGCTCTGCAGCACCTGGGGGGATCAAATTCAAACTTTATGAAATATTAGGGTCCACAAATACACAAAGACAAATAAAAGTGGGTTTAGCAAAATATGACCCTTGTAAAAAGTCCCTTTTTCAGTTTTGTTTGTTTTTTAACATAATACCCGCCAACTTTAAGCAGAGTTTCCATGAACAGCTACGTGATCAGTAAATTAAATGTAGGAAAACAAATGATTTTTTTAGTAAAAAAAATAAAAATACAGAGGATAATAATATTTTCATTTCATTTATTTCGTTTCGAGCTCATGCACTCCAGGCATATTATAAAAAATGATGCTAAGTCATTTAAGAAAAGTTAAATCTAGAGGAAAATTTATTTGGGAACTGCCACAAAAGTTGCACTGGGTTTTTATGGGTTAAGACGCATCCACACAGATTGAAGGTTCCTTTGGAATCCTATTTTATATAAATAACAGAACGGAAAAAAGACAAAACCATTCACTGTGCTCAGTAGTTTAGTAACGAATGACCGGGATCATTAATAGTAAAAGCCAATTCATTGTTATTAAACCCTACAGTCTGTTTTTGAACTGAACTTGGAGTCATCACGTCTCTAGTCGGAACATAACAGCTCTGACGACGTGCGACTCAGATGAGATTGAGGCGCTTCACCTGAATGAGATGGAGCAGTTTTACCTCACAGCTAATACGTGACCAAAGCTAATATTTGCTCTTAGAAGCAAAGTTATCTCTCCCTACGGCCCACATTTTACATCTGTTTACCACCGTTTGCCTGGAAATCTCTTTTAAGCAAACGGTGGCCACTGACTGAATTATTATACGTTCCCAGAAGCATCCTGTTGACTTACTGTTAAAAGGGTAAAAACCTGGTCCGCTACTCTTTGTGCTATCTAGAAGTCACTCTAGCAGACACATGGAAAAGTAGCAGAGTGAATACATGTTTGCTTCACGTTGCTTTTTTTTTTTTTTTTGATAATCCATGCAAGTTTACTTAACCTCACATTCATGTTAGAAATGTTTGTAACTTTCGTTTGCGCCAGACAACTGCCAGCTGGTGAACAGCCTTTGCATTTTAATTAGCAGTAGGATTCTGAGAAGTGCCTCTGCCCTTAAGGGATTTATTATTAGATTTTTACATTTCTGTGGGGATTGTTCATTGTAAAGACACTAAGCTGAGTAAATTGTCTACAGCACCAACTGTATTTCGCTGCAGGCCACGGTCATGAAAAGGAGGAGTATAACGGTGCATTCACAGACTCTGTTTTTGACTGGGTTCAGGGGTGCTGCAGCTCACTGATGTGGTGTGTCTTAAAACCCAATCTGGCGTTCCACTAACAGCCACAGGGTGATAAACATATTGTGTAATCCAGTCAGTTCATTAATAATGTGGATGCTACGAGAGCATGAAAATCCTTTAAAAGAACACTTGGAAAATTATGTTTGAGCACTTTAATATTCTATAATACAGTATTTTGTTCTGATTGTATCATGTAAAATGATTGTGTATTGGAATCAAGTGTATAATAAGGCCAATAAGCATAGAGCTAATGTTGTATTTCATTGTTATCAAATACCTCTCATGGAAGTATAAAATGTGTTTCATGTCGTTATTTATCTCGTGCCGAAATGCAGTGGAGTCAACTTTGGTCTTCATGCTTCAGACGCAGTGTATGAACAAGTATTTGCTAAGATACATCTCACCTGCTTATCACTCCATTGTGATGTTGGCACGTTGTAGATATCTATGTAAACTTGGAGTCAAAAAAAGAAGATGTTTTCCGGTGTCATCAGTGAATTATGAATAAGACAATAAATAAAAAATAAATAATTTACTGTACATTTGGTGTCAGATGCATTTCTAAAGAAAGTTGACAGTGTGTTAAGTTTTTTTATGAGATTTATTTTAAATATAATTTCATATAAATATCATTTTTAAAAAAAATAGCTCTGAAATTGCTTCTCATGAAAAATAATAAAGTCTCTTTTTTCTGTGTTAGTCCATGGAAGGTCAGAGTTCACTTCTGAGATTTTTTGGCTCCCCCTTTAGCCCCTCCTTTGCCTCCTTTTTCCCCTTTCTCCCCTTTGTCTCCTCCTCCGCCTTTCTTCGCTTTTCCCTCGCCGCCTTCTTTCTTCGATCCTCCCTTTTCACCTTTTTCACCTTTTTCACCCTTTTCACCTTTTTCACCTTTCTTCTTTGTTGATGCTTCTTTGTCATCTCCTTTCCCTTCTTTGGCACCCTTCCCCTCTTTCTTGCCATCCTTGGCTTTCTTCTCTCCTTTCTCACCGTCCACTTTCCCAGACACCGTCGATACCTCCTCGGTCTCATCTGCCTTTGCAGCTGAAGGAAAATGAAAAAGAAGGAAAAACAGGTTAAAGGTCACACAGAAGCATCAGGTAGCATCATCCTGCCTCTGTACAGTAATTGGAGGCAGAATTTAATCCAACACAATGCCACGCTAAGTAGGTTGCATGTAATGAAGGCACATCTGTTTCTATCTGTTATAATAACCACGGTCCACTTATTCTTTTAATGGGATTGTTTGAAGTGCTTTCTGAGCCGAAAAAATGAAGAGCAAAAGATTACAGTCTTGGGAGACCATAGTCTTTGTGTGTTTTTCATTATTCATCAGGATGTGTCACCAAGAGGATGGACACAATCAGACTAGCTGTTGGGGGGGGGGGGGGGGTTAAATAGTTTTT
>JAPTGZ010000010.1:22534055-22544513 GCA_029814645.1 Fowleria isostigma | reverse complement strand
TTCTGGCTACATAGGAAGAAAATAACTCGGATGTTAGTATGAATGTAGGGGCCACTCAACCTTTGGATGAAGTTAAGATCATGCTAACATCATACTGTACATGTGACACGCTGGGGGGGGACGGGGGACGGAGACAGGATTACAGTGGGAGTTTGTGTAGCGAGAGTCCACATTCATTTTCAACCACGATTCCCACACAGCTGGTTTCAAGTCAGAAGTGATTACCAGTGACATTTAAAAGGAATATTGAAGTATTGGGAACTTAACTGGGGTGTTTACTATTAGTATTGGCCTGTCACACATTTACCTACAACCAACAGGAGCCAAAAGAAACTCAAACCTCTAGGAAGGTCATGGCCATGAAGGTAAACAATATATTGAAAACATCTGATACATTTTGGCTCCTTTATATTGTTTAATTTGGATGCCTGATTTGTTTAGATAAATACTTTAAAATAGACATTACTGCTCTCTGTATGTACCTGCGTGCACTTACGGTATGATTGCCTCAAGACAAGAATACATTAACCCATAAAGACCCAAACATCCACCGTCCACTCATCTAAAATGTTCAGTACCTGTTGATTCACTTATCCTGTGTTTTTCAACCTTGGGGTCACCTGGAATTCAAATGGGGTCACCTGAAATAAATACTAATAAAAAATATTTTTTAATGATTGAGTATATTTTTTCATAGTAATTAAAACACACTTTTCCTAATAAAAATCAAGTTCAAATAAAATGCAGGATATAATATCTGAGAGGGCATATCTTGATTATCTTTCAAATGTTCATTGTGGCCAGTTTAAGATGCTGCAGCTCTTTCATAATTCATAGTTTGAGTTATTTTTTATTTAGTATTAATGTTCATTCTTGTAAATACTGGCTCGACTGACTGTACATATCTGTACAGACCAAGGAAAATAAAATGTTCACTTTGTGTAGTGATCTCAACGTGGCTTTTCTGCCTCCATTCATAATAATATATACTATATAGAGTAAATGTCACCTAAAATTTACTTTAGTTTGCAACATACTATTATATGATCAAAAAATTAATTTTAGCATAAAAATGTCGAATGTCTGGAGTTGCCAGAAATTTGAGGTCACGAGTCAAAAAAGGTTGGGAATCACTGCACTCATCCTCAGCTTTTATGAACACAATGCAAAACAGGGGTGTCTAAAACAAGATAAAAATACTAAATCTGAGGAAAAAGGTAGTCAAAACAAGTGCAATATTCATTCAGCAAAATAATTTCACTTGACAAGATTTCTTGAATTAAGCTTGTTATCTAGAAATAAACATGTCCACCGATGTATGTAACTCTTAAAACAAGATACATTAACTAACACTTCTGAATCTGTTTTTTTAAAAACAAGATACATTATCTAACATTTCTGAATCTAAGTTGTTGGTTTTTTTTTTTATCTGGGTAAGAACCATATAATTTCCAGTGCATCTACATGATCAGTGAATTAAATATAAGAAAATACCTGATTTTCACTGATTTTCACTGGAAAGATAGAAAATACACAGGGTGATATTATAATAATGATAGATAACTTAAGAAAGGTTAAATATTGAGAAAAATTCATTTTGGGAACTGACATAAAAGTAGCACTAGGGTCTGCGAAGGTACTGCAAGGGGGTCATGAAATGTTTGACTAGTTTTATTATTTAAAAAAATATTTTTACCATATTTTCCCCCACAAATTTAAATGTCTCTAAATATATATTGACATGAATCCAATATATTGTAGTAAATAGATAAATGGAGGCAGAAAGTTATCTTTCAGTCAGAAATATGCAAATTGGCACGAGTTCTCTCAAGCTCGACTCCCGTGCACTCAATATGTGACTAACCCTTTACTGAATACAAGGTACATTTATACATTGAATTATGTCCAGTTTATTTTAAAACAAAATCAAATACAATCTATCTCTCCATTAGTTTGAGGGTCCTTGGCCTGAAAAACACTGAAGACCCCCAGGATAAAGTAATAAAATATGACCTTTATAAAACACCAGACAAAGGAGGCTTCATATCAGTGTCAAACATCTTTATTACACTGAAAGCTCTGCTACTCCAAGTTACATGAAGGTGACTGGATGTACAAAGGAATCCTCAAATGCTGCCTATCAGGGTTAAAATGTAGAAACGGACAGAGTTCTGCATAATATTTAAGGGGCAAACCAGGAGAACGAGTTTCCTGCAGGCTTGTATTTGTCACATGTGACAGGAGAAGGTAGGGCTCAGCTGGATGTGAGGTTGAACAGGGACCAGTCAGTTCCCCTGGTTAGTGTCTTGTCTGGACTGCCACAGAGCCTGCAGGAAAACATGCTTGACTTGTCTCATCACGTCACAGCGGTGCTGCAGGTCATGGTGGGGAGAGCTTTTTAGCGATGCTCTCAGCACCTCCGTTTCCTCCAGCTGAATGACCAGCCAACAGACAACACACCACAACAACATCAGCATCTCTGTGCCAGGCCTGTCATCATTTCTACCATCTGCTGTAAAAAAAATCTAATGGACCACAGCTTTTGGAAGAGTTTCAAGTAGAGATGTCCAATAATATCGCCCCAATATGGGCATAATTATGTAACATCTGTATATATCATTATTGGGTTTTCCTTTGGTAATGAAAACCTAATAACATAATGCCTGGATTTCGCCAAATGTGCTGGAATAAACGCTTGTGGGGTCCTGAAATGTTTACAGGTACGCAATTGATGATCTCATCAAATCATGCTGGGAGGCAAAAAAAACAACAACAATGTATGGCTTACCGTGGCTAACAAGCTTGCTCGCTTGCTGCTACACAAAATGTCTGTGGCATGGATTTTTTAAGTTTTGGAACAGCAGAGTGCATTGAAGACGCGGAGCCCGAGTCAGAACCAAAGAGTGAGTGAATGAAATGGGGGATCCTTCTGTTGTTTTAGTTAGTTAGTTTTAGTTTTAGAGGAGGAGAGAGAGAATAGCCTGGCCAGTCATCCCATTTCCTCAGTGTATTCAGTACTGAGAAAACGCTCTGGAACTGCTCCATTCACTGTGAATTATGCCCAATCTATTTTATACTGGGCCAATCACAAGTCTGGGGGATGGGTGTTTAGCAATAAGTCATATGCACTGACTTCTTTATGTCGCGAGTCAAATTCAGTTCCAAGTGGCGCAGGTCCAGATCTCTGCTGGTACTACTGTCAGAACAGCTGAGCGATCGATCTATCTATCTGTCTATCTGTCTGTCTGTCCATCTAAGCCGCACAGCTTAAGAGCTAACCGGCTAACAAACATCAACAGCTATCATCTGTCACTGTGTTCCAGCTCTGTTAGCATTAGCACGCTACCATCACAGGGCTAACGTTTGCAACTACACGAATGGCACAAGTGTCACCTAACACCAGCTAAAAAATAGATTCAGCTGACAAAATTCTGTGTTCAGTGATAAAAACACAGTCCTGAGGCAGACAAAGGGCAAGCAAATAAACTGAACAAACACACACCTAAGTGACACAAACAACCCTGATTACTAGTGTGTATGCTAACATCTTCACTAGTCAACAAGCATCCAGGCATCATTCATAAAATAAGTTCATAAACGAATAAACACTGTTGTAACAACTAGCATCATCATGAACACAAATCCACTGAAATACATAGAGTATGGAGAATGTATCTGTGCCAGCTCTGTTATGGTAAACACCTGTGAAATGAAGGCATGGCTGGCTTGTATTTAATTTAGCAGTAGCTGGCTGAAGGCGTGTTTGTGTGATAGTACCGTAAACCATGACATTTCTTGCAAAAGACAAAATCTTTGACTACTGTGGCCAGATCTTAGGTTATGGGGACAGCACTGAGAAGTTGCAAGTGGTAGATTCGACCCTAGAGACGCTATTGGGAAGGTGGAGGGCTTCCATTCTCCCAATAACAAGTCATTTAACCATCATAATTACTTTGAAACTGTCTAATTAAGGTAAAAACCATCAAGTTTTCTTTTAATTTGTGGAATGCATCCAATGGAGCTTCATAATAAAAGTAGGTAATGTGGTAATTTCAACAACAGGAAATATGTGATGTGACCTAAAATTAGTGTTGGGGAAAAACACCTGCATATATTGGTATCGGTTGATGTCGGAATCAGTTTGAACAATATCTGGAAATTGGATATCAGCAAAAAGTCAATATCGCACATCCCTAGTTTCAAGGTTCCTGCTCGGTGTCATTGTTAGAACAACATTAAGTCCAAATACACTCTTGTTGGAGGGACAACTCAGCTCATGTGTAGGTAAGCAGCTCCTGCAGCTCAGGAACTCCAATCAGCCCGTTGCTGAGACACACTGCTCCTGTCAGACGGAAACACCACAGTCAAATCAACACAGGAACAGGAAATCTCAATATGAAAGTGCATAATAAAAAAACCTTAGGTGAAAACAATCTTTGGTATATCAGTTCTAGTCTTACTCAGAATCTAATTTTGTCCTCTGAGCTGCTGCTCTAGAATCGCTGTCCTGCTGCGTTCCACCTGATACTTCTGTTCTGCCTCCAAACACCTCAAATTCATCTCATTTTCTCTGGGGAAATTGAGAGTTTTCAGAGTTAAGATGTGTTAAAATTGACAGATTCTGCAAAAAAAAAAAAAATGGAGTACAGTGAGGATTCATCTTATATCAAGTCAAGCATAGAAATAAAACTTGCATATACAAGATAGATTTACATAAATGCATCCTGACACCTCTTTGTGAGATACATTTACGCTCTTACTAAAGCTGTATAAGCCTCTCACAAGTGACTACTCTTACTCTTGTTATTAATCTTGCACACATCAAAATAATAGCATTTACTGAATAGTTACTGTAAAACAATGTATATATATATATTTTTTTTTATAAAAGTGGCCTGAATCAATTTTAATGGAAAAAAGAAGCAGCCAAACTAACACAAAGATAGTTTTTTAAAGTGTTTTGGTGCTATTAGAGTCCAACCTCAGTGGTAAATCACATCTTGTTTCTGCAGACCATTTATAGGCAGTGCCGCTGGCACTTTGTTTAAATCAATAGAAATCTAATTGTTTTGAAGCTACAGATGAAAGTATCAAGAGTATTGCACAATGACAAAAAATAACAAGTGATATGACAAAAAACAAGGGTTTCTGAAAGAAATAAATTGCAAAGAAAAATAAACCAATACAAAACATGAACAATGTGCATTACTTTGCCTGCAGCCTTTTAACTAGGTCTAGGAGCCCATCTTTTTCCATGCTGAGCATTTCATCGTCTGTGCAATTGGCCATCAGTGAGCTCACATCAGCTGAAAAGTGTGGGCATTTTGAAGAGCTTGCATCTCTGAGAACAGGAGATAAGACACGTTGGTGCATACAAGGATGTGTAATAAAATGCAGGGCACACAAGCTGAAGACCAGCAGGTCTACTTACTTTAACTCTATACTACATCCCACAGCAGGAAGCACCAGTTTATGGCCAAATTTAGACACTGAACTGGAAGAAGAATTGACATAATATTAATCATCAGATTAAGTGAAATCCCTGCAGAATACATTGACCAAGACCACTGACTGTAGGGCATCAAATAAAATCAATAACATCGTTAGATAAATTCCCTCATTTTCTTTATTAAATTTTTATAACCTGGAGTTACTGTAATAGAAGGGTTTAACCGTCCTAATGAGTGTCAAGTCCATTGAAATGAACAATTACATTTGACTTTGTGTATTTCAGTTAATTGTTGCATATTACTGTTTCCTGTGTTTGCTGTTGTGTTCCATTTTTGTACAATTTCCCTGTCTGTCTATCTGTCTGTCTCAAATCAATGTACTGATTTCATTCATTTCAAATAATAATAATTATAATAATAATTTATTAAATTATCCGAGTTGATCAAATCATATGTATTCTACTATATTAATCTAATACTGATAATAAAGCATTATGTAGGCTATAACATAAAATGGGACATAGCCGCCATATTTTGTCTGTCTGTCTGTCTGTCTTAATTTAACACAGTGACACACATACCCTGTAGATGGTATTCTCTTGTTAATGTCTCCCTCTTCAGGGCAAAATTGTGAACTGCAAATTGATGTGTGATTAGACTGTCTGTCTGTGTTGTTTTCCTGTAATAAGTAGAAACACATAATAAAAGTCCATATTTTTGACCCACATAAACAGGAACACAGACTGAAATCTAAATCACTGGTGAAACAATGCTGGACATAGAATGAACTTTACAATGTAAATCATATCAAATGTGAGTATTTTGACTGTGTGCGTGTGTTTGTTTTACCTTGAGCTGGTGTATTTCCTTCTGTAAATCTTTGATTTTGGCTTCCTTCTTGGCAACTGCTTGTATTAGATTCTGAATGTGAGGGTTTGACGTCTCACTGCTCGGAGTGGAATCTTTGCTTTGTATGTTCTGATTTTGGCTAAGCTCCTTCAGCGATTCCTGCATCTGGGTCTGCTGTTTCTATCAGAAATAGTTGAGAATAAAGTGGCAAGATATGGTCTCGTTGACTTTTTGTCATTTATTTCACTTGTATTCTAAAATTCTTGGTTACTTACAGTGTAAAAACAGTGCAGATATATACATTATATTACATGAAAGAGTATTAAATGCTTGAGGTGCATTTTCTCCAACAGAACCTATGATCAGAAGGGTGGTAAAATCATGTTCATATTTAACCTAATAACACAGCTACAAAATTAAACCCATTCTTGTTAACTAAAACCATGAGCTTTCAGATGGAGTGGTTTTGTATTAGTTACAATAACCCTGTCTAAGGTTCACAAAATGGCCTCATTAGTTAAATTATACCCTGATCAGTTATGACATTATTATCACTGAGAGGTGACATGGTAATAATGTTGATTATCTTGTTACAGCTGCACCTGGAGGGAAATATTAGGCAGCAGGTGAACATTTTGTCCTCTACATTGATTAGTTGAAAGCAGCAAAATGGGCAAGTATGTGAGAAAGGGCCTAGAGTGTGATGGTTACATGTTCCTGGTCTGCAGAGTTAAGACCTTATCCAAGGACAACCGAATGGAGCATCTGTGGGAACATAACTACCATAATTTCCACCTGCCTAACATTGTGTAAGCCCTCCTTTGGGTACCAAAAACAGCTCTTTCCCAAGGTATGGATGAAGAAGACCTCTAAAGCAGCTGATTTTTTAACCCATAAAGACCCGAACAGCCACTGGTGACCAAAACCATCCACTGATCAAATCTGTTTAATACTGTTGATCCAATAATCCTGCAAATACATGTAAATAACTGGCGTAAAATACAGTTTGTCATCTTTTCATAGTCATCAGATAAGATCCATTTGGACGTTCAGAGGCTCCGTTGTAAACGTGGAAACACTGTCATCTTCTACAACACTGATTAACCAGTAAAACCCATGGAGTTGGATCAGTGACAGTGGATGGACACACTTTTTTTAGGTTCAATTAATGATCGATTTTACTGAAAAAGTTACTTTTTCTTCAGTTTCAACTCATCAGCTTTGAGGATTAAGATGTTCACTAGCTCTTTGTTAACGCCACAATCATAATAACTCTCACAAACACAATAAACCGCAAACAAAATAAAAAAATTTCCATGCAGCTTTTAATGTAATAATACCACAAATGTAATAACTTCCCAACAAATGTAATAACAGACGCCTACCACAAACGTAATACCTCATTTTCCCAGTGTGCTCCTCCCCTCTTCATTGTTCTCATAATCATATCCAAATATTTTATTGACATGGTTCAAACATAGGCTTCTATTAAACTTCATGAGAATAAATAATATCCAGTTCATACTGAAGCTTTTATAATTAAATTTTTTACAACATTTTTGTCCATTCTCTTTTGTTCCTCAACTTCTATAGTAATGTTCTATGTAATTAAACACCCGTTAATCGGAATTAGTACCATGTGGTGTAACTGCAACATCTGATCATTCAAAAAGACAAGTATCCAAAGGACAAGAATAAATGGGAATAAAAACAAATATTAATTAATATTCATGCATGTATTACTTAAATGTATGTGATATACTAATTTATTACATTTATGGGAAGTTCTTACAATTTTGGAAACTGAAGATTTTTACTGTCCCACAAATGTAGTAAATCCTCCCAAAAGTAATAAATATTACATTTGTTTGAAATAAGGTAGTACATTTGTGCTAGCAAATTGTTATTTTGTTTGTGGGATTATTACATTAAAAGCTGCAAGTTTTTATTATGTTTGCGGTTTATTACGTTTGTGAGGTTAACACTCCTTAATATATCCCACACACTGAATGGTGCTAAACTGTAATGAAAACATAACTTTGTCACTATTCCACATGACATTGCTAATGTTGTCTCTCACATGCATAATACTCCATCTGCCTTCTATTCCAGTAGTTGAGGGCAGGACTCACTGAAATACCGTGGAAAGCTTGTCAAATATTATGTATCAGATGTCAACTGTTTGTAAAATACAGATATACGTCATATACGCGTGTGTGTTGATATAGTAAATAATAAACTGTGGTTTTCTGTCATTAAATTCCTTACCACCAGAGCATCCACAAGTTCATCGTCATGTTTTCCCTTCTCCAGCAGCGTGGAGATCTGACCCTTCAGAGTTTTCACTTCTGCAGAGAGAATTTTGCACCTGGCTTTAGAGGCTTCCAGCTTTTTCTTTAAATCTTCATGTTCTTTCAGGAGCTTCTCATAATCCACTGAGATCCTCTGGATAGTTGTGGAGGGAGAACATTCTCTATCAGCACCAAATTGCATTTCATTTGTTACGAAATCCAAATCAGCATAAATGTTCATGCACCTCAAACATCTCCCTCTTCTCCTTTTCAATGGCTCGAATGTAGTTGTGGTTTCGTTCTTGAGGAGGGGTTTTCTTAAGGACCCCCACAAACTCTTCTTCTGTACTCAGGACACTTGACTGTCTCTGTTGAGTGGACTGGAGAAGCTGCTGCTCCAAGTCCCGCACCTGTTGGATAATGCCCAGTTCTGACCATCTTCTATAGTATTACATATATTCATGTCAGTGCAATTAACTGTAGTCCATTCCTTCGTCTTTATTATCTTTTTTTTTGTACAAGTCTATCACTTTGAAATAGAGGGGTCAAAAGTATTCCATTCATTCCTCAGGTAGAAGTATAGATACTAGGGTTTTAAAAGTTTAAAAAGTTAAAGTTTCAATTCAAGATTTGTACTCAAGTGTAAAAGTACTGATTTCAAAACTACTTAAAGTAAGTGTAAAGGGAGGGGGGATGCCTTTGGCAGCGTCACAGGGGCCTATAGTGCACTACCCCACCTCCCCAAAAAACATTGTTCAAAGACCATAATGACAATAATGTTCTATCAAAATGTTAATGTGGGATGCACTAGGATACTTGTTTCAGCCGCATTTATGTCCATTGAAAATAAGGGCATTTTAGTCCAATGCAAATGTATTAAAGAACCATATGCAGCTGCAAAAAAATTATTCGACCATCAAAACTCATCAGAAATAATGGTTATGCAATCAAGTACTAACGCATGTGTGTATCACGTGACTAAAACAGACAGAAAAAAACATGGAATGTCTAAAAGCGCTGTTTTTGTCAGTACATTGACATAGATTATGGTGTGAGAACTTATGTGATTTTGGTTATTAGCATGGAAAATGGATATCAGCTCTTAAATTCAACTCTTACGATCTATTTTTGTTGTTATCATTATATTTGCCCAAATGTACCTTTAGTTGTACCAGGCATTAAAACGAACAAGAAATTTAACAAAACATAGGGTGGTCTAATATTTTTTTCTGACTGTTACTTTCTTAGTAGGCAGTCCATTACACTGGCCCTACTTATGTGTACTGTATGTGTCCTACTGAGCATTAACATGTGTTTCATGGAGCAGAAGATATGATGACTCGTTGAATATATTGGAATGGTGCAAAAAGCCAGGTAACGGATCACAGGGTGTCGGAATGATATATGTTTATACTTCTCATCCAACCACATCAAATTCACTCTATCTGGATGATGCAATTTATCTGAATAAGTTTTTTTTTTTTTTTAATGATGACAAGCAGGAATAAAAACAAGCCGAAATTAAATAGGAGTAACAAGGTTAATTTTAAAATTTAAGGACTAGAAAGTAAAAAGTCGGCTGAAAAATAATTACTCCAATAAAGTATAAATAACCAAAATTTCTAAAGGAAGGTTACAAAGTATTTGTACTTCACTACTTGACACCTCTGCTTTAAAAGTACTTTATTGACGAAAATATTCAGTAAACTTAGAACAAAAAACATACACCTATACTCTATATTCCTTTCATAAAGGTACACTCATTCATTCATTCATTCATTCATTCATTCCTTTTCTGAACCCGCTTTATCCTCACTAGGGTCACGGGGGTCACATGGAGCCTATCCCAGCTACTTAAGGGTGAAGGC
>JAPTGZ010000010.1:22515541-22525950 GCA_029814645.1 Fowleria isostigma | reverse complement strand
GCAAGTAAGAAAATTTAAAGTATGGTCAGATTTTCTTACTTGCATATCCTGGTAAATGGAATGTTCATCTTTGTGTCTCATAGATGTAAAAACCTCATAAATATAAAAAAACAAATCAAACCAATGAAAGTTTTGCCCACTCTCATCAAATAAATCTCTTGAAGACATCCTAAATGCTGTTACTGTGACCCTACACCTCGTGTGATGATGGGATTACTTAGTCCCAGAAAAAAATATTAGACCATCAAAAGTCATCAAAAACTATAGTTATGCAGTCAAGTACTAACTCCTGTGTGTATCATGTGACTAAAACAGAAAACATGAAATGTCTTAAAGCACTGTTTTTGTCAGTACAATGCCATAGCTAGTGACGTAAGAACTTATGTGATTTTGGTTATTACCATGGAAAATGGATCGATATCAGCTCTTAAATTCAACTCTTATGAGCTATTTTTGTTATTATATTTGTCCAGACAAATGTACCTTTAGTTGTACCAAGCATTAACATGAACAAGAAACTGAAAAAAACATAGGGTGGTCTAATATTTTTTTCCATGACAGTTGTTACTTACTTCGTAGGCAGTCCATTACAATGGCCATACTTTGGTAAAGGTGATGTTACAATTTTGCTAAATGTATATAGCCTTATATAAAATATTTTGCATGTTCCTGTCCAAAGACTGAACTATTGTAATACATTTTATTGAGAATATCAGTGGAAGTAATAACCAGGGTTTCATGTGTATTATTAGAGTAAGAAAAACTAAGACAAAACACTTAACTTGCCTGGATATCTTTATTTCCAGAGGAAAAGCCACACAATTTCAATAACATTCTCCACATTTGCACACAGCATTCAAAACTGAATCGTGTCAATAACTTAACAAGGCATGTTTTTTATAAAGTAGAGATCTTATAAAGTAGATTACCTAAAATTTAGTTCACGAACCTGGTACCTACAGCTTGTAGGCATAGGTCAAAAGTCTCTTGTGAAATGGTCGAAATGAAAAAATAAATACATAAATGGACCCCTGTTATAATGACAGTCAAAAAGATAGTCAATACAGATTTTGGAAATAATCTAATACTTACTGAAACTTATTGTTCAAATAAATGTGGGAGTATGTCAAAACGGTCCCTCTGATGTCCATTCAATAATGGGTTAAGGTGCACACATTTTCTGATTTGGCAAAGATTTGTGAATTACTTAATCAAATATAACATGGTACAGACAATGTAGCTGCTAAATACTTAATCTAGTCAAAGTTTGCAGTTTTGTAGTTTTTATGTTTCACATTTCAACATACAAAAGAAAACACTTAAAAAAAAGGGAAGAAAAAAAAAAAAGTCAGGTGCCCAAAGTCATAAAACCAGCTGAAAGGTTTTGGAGGTACGATCCTAAGTTATAACCACAGTAGAGGTGAGGTGCTGAAGGGATGTGCACATACAAAAATTATGACACATCTGTAAAAGTAAATGTTCTACACACACCTTAATATGAGGTACTATTAAGGGATATAAAATAAGTGTAAGAAACGATGTTCACTTGTGTTTCGCTGCATTCTGTTCTTCTCTGGGTTTTACAATGTATTCTTTGTACATTGAATACAGGACCCCTTTAAAGAAAAAAGACAATAAAATTAGAACACAAAGGAATCAGAAGAATGCTCTTAAAACTAGATGCATTAAGTACAAAGAAAATTCAATTATATTCTCTTAATAGTTTTACCATTTAGCAAATGCAGAAAATATGCTTTCTTGATAGCATGTCAGATTTCCATATTCCAGGATTACGTACCTATGGTCATGGCTCCAACCACAAAACCTTGGGCAGCTACACGCATGTGGATCAAGTGGACTGACATTTTTGTATCTCCACGATCTTTCATTTTCAGTAGTCTGTACCCGACAATGGCAAAGAATCCAGCCATCCCTAGTGTAAGGAGGGAAAAAAACACACAAAGTCAGGATTTAATAGTGTACAAAAACTACAAACTGTGCAGTAGGTGTCGACTAGGGCTGCACAATATTGGCAAAACTTGGAATGTGTAATATGGGTGTACACCGTTGTGATAATGATAATTTGCGATATTTCTCGTTCACCTAAAGCAGTGGCAATTAATTTTTTTGTCAGGGCCCCCCTTTGGACAACAAAAGATCTCCAGGCCCCCTCAAGCCTAACAACATTGTAACAGTAACTTTTATTGAAAGAAACATCAATATTGTAACAATACTTTTGTGCTTTTTCTTGAATAATTTGTTGTGCAAAATAAAAATAACTTGAATAACACAAATAAACTCAACGAGACTACTCCCTGAGACAATATTTATACAAATAAAAATAGGAAATGTGCACTTGTCTTACAACTATGACAATATAGTTACTTTTTTTTTTTAGAACAAACAAATGTTGGTACCAAAGATGACCATTTTAACAATACCAGTGGTTAAATGAGCCTGTATCCATGTCACATCTCAGAACACTGAAGTGCAAACTGGACAAACTATGTAAAAACATAAACATGTCATATGTTCCTTTTCCAGTCCAATCCTTGTCCATTCTTTAAACTTAAACTCTCTTTTTAGTCTAGTGACAGGTCACTATGGCAACAGATTTGTTTGTTGAACATCCCTAAAATGAGTCTGTGATGCACCACCGCCAAAACACGTAACCTAAAGAAAAATAAAAAACACCCAGAAGAGATCCCCTGCTTCGACTGACTAGTTTATTTCGAGCTTGTGCAGTCTATGAACAGTGTTGTGTCAATTCACAATAATAGACACAACATAATATCCACATATTATCATTATGTGTACAAAAATATACATAAATATATACAATAACTCTAACGTTATTAATTGGTAAATAACATGCATTTTTTACCTTAAAGTTTACATGTGCTGTGGAAGACAAAAAACAGTACTTACCTACAGGGACAAATGGATTCTCTTTTGCTTTACGCCAGAATTTAGACTCATTCTCATCATAAGAAGACATCTTGACTAAAAAGAAACAAACAAAAGTATGAATATTCTATAGTTTTAGCCCAAGAACATGCTGTACCTGCTGTAATTAGTTGGTTCATGTTAGGTCATTCATTGAGGGAAGGATCAAGTGTACATGCAAATTCCTCTTTGTTAGCTGTTGTATGCGTGATTAAGAATATTGTATTAGTATGCCACAACAATAACTTACTCTCTCTCTCTCATATATGTATACTTATATATGTGATAGCTGCTTTGAGCTAATGCTAATATCCCATGAACTGCCCAGAGGTTACACACCAAGGACAGAGGAGACACCCATTCTTGTATAAAGACTAAAAAAACTCAAATCTCACATAAAGCCCAATAAAGTACACCGATTACCGTAGTTATAGTTAATGTTTAGATGTAGTTTGTGTTTTAACCAAAGACCAGCTAAAAACATAGCAACCCCAAAGCACATTCAAGATTAGCTTCCAGAATTAGCATCAGATTAAACCGCTGTCAGGTCGGTGTGTGTCGGACACACTCTTACCTGTTCGTGGACCGGGTCGGTATCTGGTTCACCTTCAACTCAATTATGGTCACAGGTTAGTAGTGGGCTTGAGATTCACGTCTGAAGGAAGCACACTGAAGACGAGAAGCCGGCTACGTGATGTAACAGCACCCAGAGCACGCACAGCTGACGTCAGAAGATTACCGTAACAAGTGGTGCGTTCACGCCCTAAGATAAAACTGGAAATCAGGGCGTTCATTAAATGATGTTGTGATCACGTAAACCTTCTTAAGGCGAAAATTGTAAGGTTCTATTAAATAGGGATAAATAGTAAATATATTTCAACTGTATGTACATTCATATAGCAGGTGAGTTACAGTGGTTACCGAAACTATTAGAACATTTGGCACATTTAAAGGTTTCATCAGTTTTTTGTTTTGTTTTTATATTGTCCAATAAAATACCGATAAAATGTATGACATGTCCAGAAAATCACATTATGCTCTATAAACGGTAGATTAAAGCCATTATAAGGAGTCAAATTAAGTCACAATTAAAAAAAAAAAAAAAAAAAAGCCTTGGCCTATTTCACCATCAATGTCACACATGTAACTTCACAGAAAAAAGCCAAATGACGTGAGAAATCATTATCAGATGTTGATCACAGTTAAATTGATAATAATGCAAGCTTCTTAAAACAGTTTTGTGAGATCTGAATGAATGAATGTTCAATGCTTATCCTGTTCACAATGTAAAGTGGATATAAACAGTAGGACACAATCTGATTTGTTGTGTTTAGAGCAACTATCTGCATGTTTCATGAACATTATGACATGAAATTATATTTCAGTGGCAAAAAAAAAAAAAAAAAAAAAGGTCATTATTTTCATACCTGTCAGGTGTGTAGCCACTATTCTGTATAACAAACTGGTCAATTGTTGTTTGAAAAGGAGACATTTTACAACGTTAACAGTGCTTTTTTTTTTTTCTTTTGTAGTAGAATTACCCAAAAGGTGACTTGTGAATTTCCCAAAGTGATTACACATCACATGACACAGGTACTGTACGACATGGCGCAACCGGCCGTGGAGCCCTTGTCTTCCGATTGCCTTGAATGCAGCATCTTGTCAAAGAGAATAAAACAGATGTAAGATAGATACCTACCTCTACACATGCGGCTACTCTGTTTCATATTGATATAAGAGTTAAGTATCACTCGGGTAGAGGATTTTTGGTAGTGTCACGTACTAATATTTACTTTTTATAATCTTTTTCTTGCATTGTCCCAAAATAAAAGCAAAGAAAGATAATAGTGTGTCATTAAAAGTAAATATCAAAATTTACCTAAGCCAAATAAGATATCCGTCAGTGTCTCCTTGACCAACATGTTGTACTTTTCCGGTGCTTTTTGTTTGTTCGTATGTTTTTTATAATGCTATATTTTTACTCAAACTCTTCAATCATCATTACTTAACATGATCTAAACGAAGGCGGAGCTGAACATATGTTAATAATCTTGATGTCTGTATCATCTCTGGAGTGATGCAACCGTGGACTCGAGCCAAGAGCACATTTCCGCACGTTTCTGCAACGTGCGGAAATGGGGTGGGTCCAAGAATGGTTTGTCACTGGGGAATAACGTTTGGAGCTTATGAAAGAAGTAAAGAGTTTAATTTAAAGTCATTTCGTTTGCATGTTTAGTAACTGTGAGGCTGACACTGGAACATCAGTGATCAGAGGTCTTAAATAACAAAGTACAAATACTTCGTTACCTTACTTTCGTAGAAATTTTGGTTATCTGTACTTTACCGGAGTTACTTGTTACTTCTTCTCCGTACATTAAAAAAAAAAAAGAAAGCCTTATTACTCCTATTTTATTTGGGCTTGTTTTCATTTTTTTTTTTATTATTCAAATAAAAAACTATCCAGATAAATTGTGCCATCTGGACAGAGTGAATTAGATTGGTACATGTTTACACTTCTCATCCAACCACAATCAGACACCCTATTGGTTTGTATGTGGTCCATCCACCTGACTTTTTGTACCATTCTAATACTTCTATTCAACGTCATCATATCTTCCACTCCATGAAACATGTTAATGCTCAGTAGTACACATAATATGGTTCTTTAATTTATTTTTATTGGACTAAATAATGGGCATATATGTGGCAGAAATAGGTAATCTGGTGTGTGCCTAATTTTTCAACATTAACATTTTAATATAACATTATATTCATTCTGGCCTTTAGATAAAATATGTTTTTGGGGGAGGTGGGGTAGGCCCCTGTGACACAGCCTAAGCTTTTGCCCTGATGGCATTATTTTTCCCTTATATTTTAAGTAGTTTTGAAATCAGCACTTTTACACTTTTTACAATACTGTAGTAAAAAGCTTGAGTTGATACTTCATCTTCTATAGAAGTCTCTTTAAACCCTAGTATCTATACTTGTACCTGAGTAATGAATGTGAATACTTCGACACCTCTGCCAGTGAGGCAGAAGCAGGAGTCGATCGTCATCTGTGTTCCAGCCATAATCTGTCTTTAGACATCAAAAACAGTTTTGACCCCTTAATGAGCCCTGGACATTTCCTGAACGCAATTATGGACCATCAGGGCTGTTTGATCTTCAGACTGTGATGTAACACTGACGATAGAGGAAAGATGAAGGATGAATGAGTAGATGACATCTTAACCAGGTACCCTCTTTGGAGATAATTCAATATGCAAATTAGTCAGGATGTACATTTTATTTTGTTTAGAATAGAATAGAATAGAATAGAATAGAATAGAATAGAATAGAATATTTATTGATCGCAGAGCTGGGGAAAATTGGGTTCATTATATTTTGTAATGTGTCTATTTCTCATTGATGCAACTTTTAATTATTACATATTATTAAAATTATTATTAAAGACCTGTGTGAATATTAGATAAATAACCAAAATTAGGAAGTAGGAAAGGGTTAAATAACCAAGTACTGTAATTCTTAATTATTTAGCACTCACTTTTTCCTCCTACTTGTTGATATTTCTGTATTTATTACTGCTATGACAACAGTCAGGCCTTTTAATACTTTTAATACTATTTATAATTAATATTTATGCTTTGTACAGATTATATATTTTTTTAGATTACATTGTTATTGCTGTATTTAAAGCATTATAGTATGATTGCTTTATGCTTTTTAAAAAAAAAATATCTGTCAACTGTTTTATGTAATGTGTTGTTTTTATATTCTGTATTAATTCTTATCTGTTTATCTGCCCTGCAGATGTAAATTTAGCTCTTAGCTCAGTGATTCTCAAACTTTTTACAGTGGAGAACCCCATGGAGTTTTTTTTAGCCAAGTACCCCTAACTCTCCAGTCCAATCAGTCCAATTCATTTTTATTTATAAAGTACAAATTTAAATAAATACAAAGGTTTCAAAGTGCTCCACAGTAAAATAAACCCAATTAAAACATAATAAGATAAACTACTAAGAAACACAATGAAACATGATACATAAAAAATAATAAAACATATACTTATACTAAAACTCATGCTTCAACATTTTTTATTGTTCCTGTGGCACAGGTATCTGTTTTTGTTTTCAAAACTTTGTAAACAAACAACATATATTTAACTTTAATATAACAAATTTTTGTAAGTACATTTTGTGTGCAAAATATAAACTGAAAGAACCATCTTTTATTGATAAGAAAAATAAATTAAATGTTCACTAATTTATAAATAAACCTTTCATCAACAAAAAATAATTACTTAATTACTCAAATCATCTTGAATTATTTAAAATAGAAATATTCTTAAAATGTTACCAAAGCTCGAACAAGATGACAGACAATAACATTAAAAAAAAAAAAAAAAAAAATACAAATAATGAAATTAAATCAGGTCAGGAGTGTCAATTGTATTACATTAATTATTTATTTATTTTATATTTTAGCATTAATTCTAGTATTTGTTTTGTATTCGGTACATAGTGACTTATTTAATGTATTTTTCCCCCAAAAAATTTTAAGTAACCCCCTAGGCTTCTACCAGGTACCCCTGGGAATACACATCCCCCCATTTGAGAACGACTGCCTTAGGTAACTCTAGTGCACGATGTTCCTGTCTGTTAAGTACACAACAAAATAAATAATTCATTTAATTCTGTTTTTGTAGCGTTTGCCTGATCTGACTTTTAATTATTAAACACTGCTTTATTATTTCTTGACCTGATTCATAAATATAACAAATTGTAATGTATGTGATAATCCTGACATAGTTTTCACTTTAATATGTTTGAAGAAATCAACAAGACACTTATAGTATAAACATCCAAAGAAAAGAACAAGTAATGTTAAGGTAAATGTCTCCCCCTGGTGGTGACTGTGATGTACTGCACATGTAAGAGTACTATGGAACTCAGTTCACAGCTTCACCAAGGTGCAAGGAATACTATTGAAAAGAAAAAAGTGATATAAAAATCTTGAGTTCTTTTTTTGTACAGTGTGTAACATTTGCGGATGACAGGTGGTCTGATTTTCAAACTGATAGTTGCCTTTAACTTCACTGAAACCTTGTATAGGCATTTTAACCATAGTGTGTATGAGGTGAAAAAACACACAAAAAAAAATACAATTATTCTTACAACGTAAAATATCATAACTGTTTAAACCTTATTAACAATCCATGAATTACACTGAATTTTTAATAAACCTGTCTTATTTATCTTTAGCTTGACAATCTCTTATTTTAACCTTTATTTAGCTGTACAATGGACTGTAAAAAAAACAAAACAAAACCCAATTTTAACAATTTTCTGGAAATAATATTAACAAAATGGTTAATTATTATTATTATTATTATTGTTATTATTATTATTATCATTATTATTATTATTATCAGTAGTAGTAGTACCTTACAACATTTACTAGTTTACACAATTCTGAGTTCGTACTAATCAATTTACCAAAGAAAATAGCACCATCTAGTGGACAAAATAATAAGGGCAGACAACATGAAAAATATATAAATGTCTGTTTTCCTCATGCTGGCCTATTTTGAGTTTGAGCTCAAGGATCCTGTCGAGAAGATACCTGAAATAGACGTCAGGCGATGAGACTTTGGATCAGTGTAACCCATCAGAGACATCCAGTGCATCCTGTATGTGCAGTACAGACTTAGATACAAAAAAACCCCAGTCTTTTGGTATTTTGTTTTTTTCTATTTCAACATTTTATGGTTTTTGCTCACTCTATAAGCTTTAGTTGTCATTTTTTGTATTTTTTTTTATATATATGAATGTGTCCACTCTAGTGTCTATATACAATGACTCCACTGGGTTTACTTTTTCAAAACATCTTTACTTTTGCTTCTTAAATGTTGATGTCTATTGTTTGCCGCATATCAGATACTGACAGGGTCGGAGTGGGCCCCGTTTTCAGTCCAGGAGTATTATGTCTGAACTGGCTCACTTTTTCCATGGAGGAGAAACAGTATCTAGCTCTTATAATGCCTTGTTATTGGGTATAAGTTCAAGTACATGTTGGTAGGTTAACAGAAAACACTTAACTTTCACTGTATGTTTAAGTTAAATTTCTTTCAGATAAAGATTTATAGGGTAAAAAAATATGATAAAGATGAAAATATATCTACCTTTGTGCAGGAGCAATAAGTTGAAATTAAAATAGTTTGAAATTAAAATTGACAGAGAGGTGCTCTATTGTTAGGTTTGCACTAATTTAACATATTACACTTGGTTTACATTTATTATTTTCAGCTTGAAACTAGATATTTGTGATTAATGGTGTGTATTGGGCTCTGCAAAATCAACTATGCTAAGCTGACATTGCAAACGTTGTCCAATAGCCTTATACACTGATAATGCAAAATCATTTCCATATCTCTCTTTGCTGGCAGTGACTGGAATCTGTCCTCTGGAAAACAGGTCTGTTAATACCCCACATTTGACAGCATCTTCTTCCAATGCCTTTCTTTTCTTTAGCCTGGTCCTTTTTTGACTCCATCCAGTCTCCATCACCATCGACTGACGCTTTGTGCTATTCTGTTGCTGTATTTAATATTACCACTCCAGAAAAGATAACTTGTGAACCCAACCAACTTAAACATTTGGAAGGGAAGAATTCCCTCAGATGGTAGAATCCATCTAATCGTCTGCGATGTAAGGGTTGCGTTGTCAGATGAATGGAGAATGAATGCAAGACGAAGATTAGATGAGTGACAGATAATGTCAAAATAATTTTTCCCATCCAAGTGACCCAAACTTGAGATTGACCATCAGCTACTCTGGGCCTGGACACTGATTAAAGGGAAAAAATTTAAGGTGGAGATTATTTTTTTCCTGTTCACAAAGAATTATCTGAACTAATACAGCAAGATATAACCAATTCACTGTCAAATGACTCTATGTTGGGTGGTTTTACTTGTGTGACAGTGGGCGGTTCTGTCACTTTGACTCCAATTGATCATGCGCCCTGGCTACTTGGTCAAGGGGATTCCCTTTGGCTGACTGGTTAGCGCGCGTGACTCTCACCCGGGAGTCTGGTGGGGTTTGAAGCCCACCTGGGCCCTCTTCGTCCTTGCCACACTTGTATGTAAACTGTGGGATTTAATTCAGAAAGGTCTGTAATTAAAGCTTTATGTGACTGTGACATATTGTTTATCTTATTTTCATCTTTTTTGTCTGCCATTACTAAAATAAACATTTCAGTTTGATACTAAGACTACAGACACATTGAAACAAGGAAATAAATCACATAACTGTAGAGTCATTATGCTATGATTTTGTTACTTCAACAGGACTCAGTTAATGCAAAAAGACAAGGCAAGTTTATCTGTACAGCACTATTCATACACAGGGTAACTCAAAGTGCTTTACAAAGGCATAAAAAAGCAAGACATTGAAATGACATTAAAA
>JAPTGZ010000010.1:22404566-22416849 GCA_029814645.1 Fowleria isostigma | reverse complement strand
GACATGGCTAGCTTGTGTTTAGTTACCATCGTTATGTAGCTGGAGCTATGGTTGTGTGGTAGTGCTGTAAACTGTGCTGTTTCTTGCAAGAGACAATATCTTGCGCCACCGTGACGAGATCTTAGGTGTACTGGGATGGCTCCGAGAAACTACAAGTGGGAGTTTTCAATGGAGAGGTGCTTGAGGGATGGCGGAGTGCATCCATTAACCCCAAAACAAGCTATTTAACCATCACAATTATTTTGAAACTGTTTAATTAAGGTAAAAATGTTGACAAGTTCTTCTTTAAATCCTACTCAGTTTATATTACCATACACTGCTTATAAAAAAATATTCATCCCTTTGGATGTATTTGACTTATAATGCTTTAACATTGTCATTATCAGTATTATTACTACTACTACTATTACTACTACTACTACTACTACTAATAATAATAATAATAATAATAATAATAGTGCTGTCAAACATTTAAAATTTTTATTCAGATTAATCACAGGCCCAAGAAAGAAGTAAATATATATGCACTGAACATGTTTATTAAACACTTTAACAATTTCAACAAAACAACTTGAAACAACTGTTCCATCAAGGGGTTTTTTTTGCTCATATTGAAGGCCAACGTGCTGTTTAGCATCTTCCGTCTTTATGGGTTGGTTCTAATGCTTATCACAACTGTCCATTTGTGCAAGCGCGACACTAACTCTTCTTGAACAAATTGTATTGGCAGAGACATTCAGAGTCATTCTGTGCTGCAGATGGGTTAATTGCGTTAAAATTTTAAATCAGATTAATCATGATGGTGGATCAATCCATGCTGACGCATTTATTTTGACAGCCCAACTTTTGACAACTTATTAATAATTATAATCATTATCGTCATTGTCATCATCATCATCATTGCCAGGAATTGGCAGGACATTAATTTTGTAACAATTTAACTTTAATTCAGTTTTAAATTTTTGGTGAAAAAAACAAATTATATTGACCATAACTGCAATTACATAAAGAGAAAAATCTAAGGTTGAATATTTTGGTAGGCACTACACATAAAAAGGATCACCAAAACTATTGCAGTTCTTCTTCTGCTCTTCACAAAGTATCAGTGTTATCCAGCCAGTGACTATTGTTTTATTTCCCCTCAAAACTACACATTTTCCTTCATCTTTATGGAGAAGGTCTGCAGTCCATCGGTGCAGCTGCTATTGACTAAAAACATTGATTAAAATAAAACTGTATTCCTGTAAGTCTGCATGCAATGTCCAATTAGCTTCCAGCTAGTATGAAAACTAAAGTATGTGAATTTCCCACAACTATTATAAACGGAAATATGTAATGTCTCACAGTGAGCTGTGGATCTAATTAGACAAACATTTTCATGCATGTTATCAAGTGCTGCTTTACACCAGGTGACAACAATCAGAGAGGAATCTAGAATGAGAAGGACTTTTGGGGGAAGTTTCCATCCATGTGTTTTTGTTTGTAGGAGAAATTTATAAAACTCTTTTGTTTTAAAATCCAATGGTTGAAGGAGCTGTTCCTCCCCCTTCTCACTCTCTCCAATCTCATTTAAGCCTTTAATCAAACAGACATCTGGATTGCATTGGGTTTTGCAAAGAGAGAGGCCTGATTGCTGTTAAGCAGACCACGCTATGATGTCACTTTTCATTAATAATGATGCTACCCATAGCAGTCGCATTCATCTTCCTGTCTGACAAAACTGGGAGCGCAGGTTGAGGATGTGACAGTGACGGTGGACACTTGACTCGGCAGCTGAGAAAACAAGCAGACGTTATGTGACGGCTCTGTCCGATCCACTCAGTAAATACAACAATGGCAGAGCTACTTAAAGAACACAAAACCTACACACATCCACTAGCAGCGCATGTAGAGATGATCGTTAAAGTAAAAATTAATATCGATACCACTTAGATAGAGGGTCTTCGGAAAGAAAAAGAAACAGTTGTAAATGTAAACACATTATCACCTTGGTAAGTTACACTGGACTTTAGTACAGCAGCTTTAACTTTAACCTATTTCCTCTAGGTGTGTGTTCTGTGTGATGTCAACTCAACAGCCACACAGGGTAACACAACCACAGTGTAAACCCTCCGATCTCAGTTTATTTCACCAAAAGGGTGACTTCATTTGTAGTCATTTAGTTTGAAAGCTGTACATTTGCAGCCTTAGTCAAACACACTTATTGAGCCTTTTAAATCCTAAGTCAAAAATGGTCCACGTGGCCTTTTTTCTTATTTTGTCTAACTAAAAGCTTTGAAAACATGCAGTGTCTGTTTGCCTATTTTTTCCAGAGCGCTTTTATCCAAGGTTTTTAAAAAAAATAGCAATCATTTACAATTATTGCATATTATAATTCTGCTAAAATGGCTTCTTCTCAAGCTTCTAGTAGGTACAGGCATGAGTGAAATTACCATAATGGCCCAATAAAACTTGTAAAATGCAATGTCTCAGATTTCAGAAACTGTTGGAATTTTTCCAATTCGACAAACAGTGAAAGAGTTACAGCCATCCAAACTGCACTGGGGCGGCCATGGCTCAGGTGGTAGAGTTGGTCATCCAAAAAGCACCAAAAAGCCGAATCCCACTCTGTCCTAGTCATGTGCCAATGGGATCTTGAGTAAGACGCTTCACTCAGCTTGCCTCCAGTGTCACTCACACTGGTGTATGAATGCTTATGAATGGTTGGTGGTGGTCGGAGAGGCTATAGGCACAAATCGACAGCCATGCTTCCATCAGACTGCCCCAGGGCAGCTGTGGCTACCAACGTAGTTTACCACCACCAGAGTGTGAATGTGAGAAAGAATGAATAATGGATCAATATTGTGAAGCACTTTGAATGACTTGAAAAGCACTGTAGAAAATGTAATCTATTATTATTTCCTTATTATATGCACAGGGTGTGTCAGCGATGACATGTCAGGTTGTAAAGAGTTAATAGTAGTTTACTTGAACTGACAAATATTTATTTTGAAGGGGTCATATTTTGCTAAACCCACTTTTATTAGTTTTGGTTCATTTATTTGTGTATTTGGACCCTAATAGTTCATCAAGTTTGAATGTGAACCCTCCAGGTGCTGCAGAGCTATCTTTATATTCATTTTGGTAGAAATCAAATAGATTTCAACCCGTTTTAATTCTTTCTTAATTTGTTACATCTGTAACTAGTTAGGTCACAATATTTAGGCATATAAGGTCAAGACTTCTGACAAACAATTCTTCGAGTACACTACAATTGTTTGTCAGCAGCAGAGGTTGTAGTCCATAGCGAAAATATGCCCAATCTTCGAGCCCATTACCTAAAATGTTCAGTTGTTGGTTGTATTAACAAACACAAGTGGCTGAATGGGACTGAGCAGCAAAATTAATAACCTGGAGGGGGTGGGGCATGAAGTGGCTCATTTGCATTTAAAGGGCCAGCACTCAAAATGACCTTTCTGGGGTTATTACTCAGACATAGTGTTGAAGATGAACGTGTAGAGTTGAATTAATAAATAATTCAGGATGCCGTTATATTGTGTTGCCTAGTTATCCCAGTGTTGTTTCAGTATTGCTTTTGCATTAATTAAGGTAGGTAAATACCCACATTTGGACACAGTCGGTGTCTTTTGCTGCTAAATACTGGATGATGCTGACACATGCACAACAGTAGTATGACTAGTAGTAGTTGACAATTAAATCAAGTATAATTTTGTGAAATAAGTTTCCTTTTAATTCATTTTGGAGATCCCTTTGGCGATAAGCTGTCATTCTCGGCATTTGTTACATTTTCCAGAGTTCAGTTCAAAACGGGGCTGCCAGTGTTTTGATGTGACCACAAGCATTCACTGTCGAGTCGTTTTATGGAGGCATTTCCACGACAAAAATCACAATCAAGTGCAGTATGTCCAGCCAGGAGAGCAGCATCTCATCCTCATTAATGTAGTAAAAAGCTCAGACTGGACGACCTATAGCAAAAGTTCATCCCAGACACACGGCTACTCAGTGAACTCGGAGTCTTTTCTCTGCACTCAAATTTCATATAGTTTTGACAGTCAGGGGTGGGCTCAGTTTTAGGCCATTGTGTCCATAAATTTAATCTGTTACTGTTAAGTCTACACCCTTTTCCAAAACTGTGTTATGACTGGCCTTTATGCTGCGTCAATGCAGATTAAAAGCAAAATGAAGATGAGGGCAGGAGAGGTTTTTTTTTTACTATTCAACATTACAGATCAACACTTTAGTTCTGTCATGACTTTGTTGCTCAGTTGAAAACTTTAAATGCATTATTTTCTCTGCTGGCACACATTTTTTTCCTCCAGGCAAGTAATAAATATACTGTCATTCTGACAAAAACATCTTGAAAAAATATGCAGTATTTTTCAGCTGCCTGGTCAGAATCCACTGCTCACTATAAAGCCATTACCTACAAATTATTTTAGATTTCTATGCTTATGTTTCTGTATTTGTACCCAGATCAGCTCATTGTTTTTAAAGGTGGCATATAATTAACATTTTATCTTTTTTACTTACTTACAAATATCACATCATTACAGCCAGTAACAGTAACTGATGTGACTGATGACATGTCAAACACACAAAATTAATGCACTGTAAAATAAACAGGAAATTCATCTTGGTCCAATGTTTGTTCTATGTTTTGGTTCAGCACAGCAGGACAGAACACGGGTTCCCATTAGAAACATACTGTAAAATGAAGCCTAACAGCATAAAAATTTACTATCACAGCATTATCAAACATATCAAATATAAGACCCTCTAATTAAAGAAAAAGCTTCTTTCAAAAGTAGGATAGAAAATATGCTTCTAAACTAATAAAGTTATTTAATTTACATTTAGTTTTTTTTTTTGTATAATTTCACTGTGTACAGTGTTTTACCTTTATTATGTCCTCAGTGTATGAAGAAATCATATATTCCTTAGAAATATAACTCACATGCATCCTGCACATATTTAAGTACAACCATATGTTGTATTGTATTTCAGTTTGTCTGGGTAACTGCAGAGCGTAATTGAAAACAGCAGGGGAGCTCATGTTGGGTACTTTTAATTTGACATCAGCTGATGGTTGCTTGTAATGGAAAAACATAATCCTCATTTAATTAAATATTTTGGTTTTATAACAGTGATAGTATTTGCACAGTTTATAAAAAGCTGCTGCTCATTGTATTATTGGAAAAAAAAGCTTTTATGTAAAAGAAACACAAAACATGTAATTGCTGTGGAAGTAATGAAGTTAAGCCCTTAGTAGGTTCAAATTTTATATGTCTCAATATAAATGATTATTTACATATCTGCTAATACTTAAATGGAAATTCTGCATAACAAAGTAGACCAGAAGTCTCTATTTTTGGACATCTTTGTGCATTTTAAAGCATTCTTCCGACATCTGCTTCTGATAGCCATTAAGTTTTGTTCTAAAACACTTTAGATTATGTCTTACTGTTTTGGTCTGTCTGTTGGGAGACATGAAAGTTATGCAAATGCAAACCCAAAATGGACTGTTTTATTTGAAAAATGTGAATCTGCAGCTGTTTCCATTTTTTCTCATCCTGACATAAAACACTATCAAAGCGCTGAGGATTAAAACACTCCCACAAAGGCATGACTTGAACACAATAAGACGTTACATTTGTTTGAGTTGATTTTCTTTTTACGAATATCTTTCTTTCATTATGTTTCTCTGTGCTTTATGTCTTTTTTCGTCAATGTGAAAACAATAATTTGAATTGTGTTCGTTCGGAACCTTTTACTTGTGAACAATGAGCCTCAGCTCTTCAAAGGTTCATAAGAGCATGGACTTTATCAAAACTGACTGGGGAGCAAACAAGAGTGCCCTTCTTCAAAGTTTGAGCTTACATTAATGAGGGAATAGTTTTGAAAGTGTTTTGCTGATTATGCTGCTTATCCAAATGAGGAGTGGGACCTTTCAAAAGAGGAAGCCATTTATCTGTGCAGGGACAGCAGAGCTGGTCTGGAGAGCCTCACTATGCCGCTCTTATCACAAAAACTTGAGGAGATTCAGCACATAACGGCACTCATTTGATCTAGATGGAGCAGTGGACCGTCTACTGTCAACCTTTAACCCCATCAGTTTCATACATCCACAGTGTTTCACCATTCCATCACTGTGATAAATTGGCCCATTATTATTTTGCAATATGCACATGCAGGCCTCACACTGAAAAGGACAGTCAGACTTGAGTTGGAGAAGAGACTTGGCTTGCTACAGAGAAGTTGTCAATAATAGCGTGAAAGGTTTCACCCCATGACTAGTAGAGAATATTTCCATGAAATATTCTCCAGATTTGAGAATAATAAACTGCATGCCTGCTCTGTCCCCAAGCAACAGCATGCTGTGATCATACACAGACTTTCTGTCAGTGCAGAAATCATTACCGCAACAGTTCCTCTAAAAAAAGATGAAAGACTGCATCTGGACCAGCGAGGTGGCCTTTAGCAGGTCTGTTGTACCATTGCGTGCTATCTGCTCCATCCTCTAAAACCTCAAGGTGAAGAGCATGAACAGAAACACATGTGACCTGGGAGTGATTTCACACTGCAGAGTCGGGTCAGGTCAGTCTCCATCTTCCTTTGTTTCAGGATGGTTCTTTGAACCCAGGGGCCAGAAGCCTGCAAAGTCCATCATAAACACAACATGAATCTTTCAAGCCATTATGGTAACAGTCCAGAATATTTCAATACCTAATACGTGCAGATTTGTAATATTAGAAGACATTACTGTAACTCAAACCTCTGTAAATCAATTCACCTGTAACTCAAAAATGTTAGTACGTGCAATTCAAAATAGAAACATGAAAAATGTGGCATATTTTCTACATAAAAAATATAAATCTCCTAGTTAGTATTTTATAAAGAGTGTTCCAACTATTTTGCATGAAGATACCAAAGACACAGGTTCCAGTATGGGTGTAAACACGTCATAGACATGAAAGACCAGAGCTATTAGAATGGAGTCCTATGGGAGAAGTGGCTCCGTTCAGTGAATAAATATCGATTTTGTGAAATCCACTGATTCTATAGTAATAAGAGAACTTCTGTGATGATACTTGGATTAGATGAGACTATTCCACAACGGGGAAATTCACTAGTACTGACAAATGTGCATGCATAAAGGCAGTGCAAAAGACAAACAATAAAATAATAATTACCGTTCATAGACTAGTAAATAATGACAATACTCAATAAAGTCTACCCTTAAAAATGTATCATTTTGTGAGGCAAGTAACAGTTTGAGGTGTTTCAACAGGGAAGGAGGATTTACAGCAGCTCCACGGTCAGTCATGTGACTGAACTAAAAACATATGTGCTTTCATATCACTCCTATTTGTTATCAATCAATCAATCTTTATTTATATAGCACTTTTCATAGAATAAAATGTAGCGCAAAGTGCTTTACATATAAAAATCAGGACCCCACCACCACCACACACACACAAACACACACACACGCTCACACCACCCATATCACCAGTGCTAAAATGTACAAATAACAGCACATAAAAAGACTGCACACGAGGAGGACCAGAAAGCAAAAGAGAAGGTGCTGTCACAAGGAGCCATCGACCCAGGCTCACAATGAAACATGTAATCAAAACTTTAAACTAATTTTGAAATTTTTTTAGTCATTCACCATTTTCCAAGAATTAATTTACATGGTTTAAGGTACTGCACTACACTGTCTTTAAAACCAAATCTGTAGTATTTTCACACCTTGATTCATAGACTCACTGGTGACGATATCTAGTTGAATGTTGTTGGTACTTATGAGGAGCACAGAGGACTCTTGATACATACTAAAATCACAGTTACTACTCTTTGTACAGGTGGTTGTGCAGGAGATTTGTCAGGAAAATGTCAAGGTGGTTTGACATTCCTGTAACTGTTTGAACTGTTTATTAATTTACTACTTGATTATTTTATCCTTTAAAATGCTAAGTATAGTTATTTCATTCTAGAAAGACAAGTGAATTTGTTCTTTACTGCAGAAGGGAGATACTGTCTGCCACCAGTGTTTGTGTTTCAGGTTATGTGAATAAGACAAATATGGAACTGAAAATTCTTTGGTCATTTCTCATTACCAAGAATGCAGAGTACCTTGTGCTTGGTCAGTATGGCATTGATAAGCACGGTCCCAGAGACCGAACTTCCTAAGAATGTAACGTCTCATCTGTATTTGTGAACTCTTCTCCCTGTCTCTGCTGCATTTCCATCATCAGCTCCAGCGTATTTCCCTCAAATCACCAGTGCCACTTGATTTAATTTTATTATATTTGTATCATCGTTACAGTCATCTAGTATAAAAACATTAAGTTTTCACATAAGCTGCCATAGCATTTGAAAGTAGCAAAAAGTGCATCTTGGGAATTATTTCCCACAAGATTACCAACCAGTGCATCCTTGGTTTAAGCTAGCTGACAAGAACAACATCCGGGTAGGCGTTCTTGATATATGTGAACTTTGAATTGGAACAGCACTCGGGCCATGGTTGATGACGTTTCAGGAGGATGCCCAGACGGAAGAACAGACAAGAACGTGTATTGAGAAACAATGTTTATTTTGTGTGTATATTGCACCTGTACACGGTAGCTCTGAAGGGCAAACCACAACAAGGTAGGTACCTGTCATGGTAAATGGTCAGTACTTATATTGCGCTTTTCTGCACATTAATGGTGCCCAAAGTGCTTTACAATACAAGCCTCACAATCACCCATTCACGCACACACATACACCATTGGCGGATGCTGCCATGCAAGGCGCTACCTGGCTTCACTGGGAGCAATTAAGGGTTCAATATCTTGCCCAAGGACACTTCGACGTGTGGACAGTTGGAGGCAGGATTCGAACCACCGACCTTTTGATCATTGGACGACCCGCTCTACCAACTGCGCCACAGCCGCCTGTCATGACCAGGATTTGGATGCTGATTGGATTGTCTTTCTGACAGGAAGAGGGACAGTGCTTCTGCCCAGTCAGCATCCAGATCCTGGTCTCAGCAGGTACCTATGTTTTCCAGTGAGACCCTTTTTCTTGTTTGCATGGTTTTCTTTTTCTTGTGTGTGGGTTTTTTTTTTTCTTGTCTGCATGACTTTCTTTTTTCTTGTGTGCTTTGCAATTTGTTTCTGTGGGTTTTGTTTTGTTTTTTTCTTGTGTGTGTGTGTGTGTGTGTGCCTTTTTTCTTGTTTACATGATTTTTTTTTTTCTTTTGTGCTTTGGGATCTGTTGGTGTGGTTTGCCCTTCAGGGCCACCATACTGTGGGCATGCAAAACACACTCAAATTGCAAGTTTTCATTTAACCCATCATTAGCTGAACATTTTGAAATAAAATATACACTACAGAGGGTACAGGGAGTTACATATCTTGCTCAAGAGCTCTTCAGCCAAAAAACTCTCTGATGGTCTGAGACATCAAACCCATTTCAGTCACAAGCTGCTTCCTCCACCTATGTATACCACTGTTGCCCCAAAAGGCCTCAGCAGCCAGTGAGAATGGGATTTGAACCCTTCCTTGCTGAGCACTATGGATAAGCAGTCCATCATCTTACCCACTCAGCTACCTCGTCCATTTCTGAAATTTAGTCCGTACAAAAATAACCTCTGAACTGAAACAAAATTTTTTTTTTTTGGAAATGTTGTCTTTGGAAAGATTTTATTACTTGGTTCTTCATCGCTGTTTTTAGTTCTTCTTTGTTAGTTTTGTTGCATTTCTCTGAACAGACCTCCCCCAGTGCACATTCATTGTCATAAAACCAGTGATTTTCCCCTACAACCTACATTTGTTTTCAATGAAGCCGGAAACAAGAAGGCAAAAAATAGTGATTGAATACAATACTGGAGCAGAATAGGAAACTTTATCCAGACATTGAAATTTCAGACATTTATTTTCACTTCAGGGAGGAAGTCAAGGAACCAGAGCTGCTCTTTAGCTCTTTGGCTAATGTTAGCAGCATGGTGATAACAGCTGCAGACAGCCTTGGCTCATCGGTTAGCTGTGCGGCTAACAGAATTCTAGATTACTGATGTGTCACCATGATTTGTCCATCTCAGTGACAAGAGCACCCCTGAAGGGATGTGTTTCCCACTGGTAATCCAGACACATGGATCCGGATGAAACACTGGCAATCTGGGACTCACACCACACAGCTAACCGGTCAGCTGAGGCTCTCAGTCTGTAACTGTTAACATCAAGATGCTAATGTTATTTATTTCATGAGCGATTGGTGATGAACCAGTGTTTTACTGAACATCTTAGGAACTCTTTTCTTCCTCTTGGTGTTCATTTTTATAATGAGAACTTTATTTGAAATTGCTATTGGGCTGTTACTGTTGTTCTAAGGGTCTATATCAGAGTACAGAATGATGTGTGGGTTTTTTGTATCTGTGTAATGAGTCCAGGGCATTTTGATTTAGCCATTTAGGGATGTGTAAAGTAATCTATCTATCCATCTAAGCACTACAGCTTACCAGCTAACAAACATCAACTGCCCCAGCTCCGTTAGCATCCTGGGGCTAACATTTACTGTACAAGAATCACACAAGTATCATCAACACCAGATACAACTAGATTCAACTGATAAAATTCTGTGTCTAGTAATAAAAACACAGTCCTGCAGCAGACAAAGGATCTAATAAACTGAACAAACATACACATACAGCCGTGATTACAGTAATGATATACATGTATATGATATGATATGACAATATTTAGATATAGTGGGTATGCTAACATCTCTGCTTGCCAACAAGCATCCAGGCATCATTGATAAAATAAGTTCATAAATGCATAAAACACCATTACAACCAGTAGCATCACCAACAACACAAATCCACTGAAACACGTATAGAGAATCTATCTGTCTACACTGTCATGGTAAACACCTGTGACACAAAGGCACGGCTGGCTTGTGTTTACTTAGCCATTGGTATGTAGCTGGAGCAGTGGTTGTGTGGTAATGACGCAAACAGGGCTGTTTCTCGCCAGAGAAAAAATCTTGGACCACTAAGATGAGCTCTTAAGTGTACTGGGACAGCTCCAACAAGTTGCAAGTGACAGAAAAGACCCTAGAGGGGCTAATGGGATGGTGGAGGGCTCCCATTAACCCCAAAACAAGCCATTTAACCACCACAAGTAATTTGAAACTGTTTAATTAAGGTAAAAATGTTAAGTTCTCCTTTAAGGTGAAACACTACAGGTAAATAGGGTAATATTTGAAAATAATAGATATCACCATGAAACCTCCTCAGTTGATTACTTACACAAGTATGAAAACAAAAGTTTTACAGGTTTTTAACATTTGCCGTTGTGATTATGCAAATTAAGCATTATCTCATTAAATACATGTGACTTTGCATATAGTTTCAGTAGATAGATCTGAATATATGATAAAGCCAGGTGCAAAATTGTTTTTTCAATTTGTTTAGACTCAAAATAAAAACAAAATTACAGAGGGATTTCAGGATATCTTCTTTCATTACCTAGGAAATCCAAATATACTGTCCATAGTTTTTTTTTTTTTAATTGATTTTCACCATATTTTTTTTTTATTAAAATGTCATGTAAATCAGGCCAGGAATGATTTATTAACAAATCCCTCTAAATATCTTCAGAATCCTGCTTAGTGTTTAAGTGTAAAGTTTGGTGTACATAGATGATACATAGGCTGAGATGTTTCTACTGAAGGATGACTCATTTTGAGAAAACTGCATTTAAACATTTAAGTAGGGGAATTTAATGTATTTCAATAGGAAACAATTGCTCAAAAACAGATTAAAAATGCTCTAGCCTTTAGTTATAATAATATAGAATATTTCAAGCTCATAAAAATTGATTAGTTAATATTATGATAGGCATATAAGACCTACAACTGAAACTTGTATTAGAATGCAAACTTCTTGGTAAATTTAGAAGAAACTTACTGCCGCAAGTAAACAAACTGTAATAAAATACATTTCTTAATTTATATTTTCAACATTTTCTTTATAACTCCTTGAAAGAACACATATTAAAGAAATAAACTGGCCCAAAATCTCAAAATCAACCACTGCATTAAAAATTCATGTTTTTGCCTGTCTTGTCTCACCTTAATGTTATAAATTCGACATGAGAACACAGTCTGCATCTCATCGTCCTCCCAAATTCTGCTGTTTTGCATATAATTGCAGGGCTCTCCCCAGGATTTTTTAGTAGAGTGGCGCTGGCACACACGAACTGACCATGGCCCGGGGGGGGGGGGGGGCGTTGCC
>JAPTGZ010000010.1:22338977-22373056 GCA_029814645.1 Fowleria isostigma | reverse complement strand
TTTTTCAAACATCATATTTGTACATATATTAGACTTGGCTCTCACTGCTATTATTATATGTTAAACGATGTTATCTTAGCATTACTTATCTACCTACATTCACTAACATTATTTACATGTTATCCTTGATGGTTTTGTTCTATAATTGTAATAAACATCACTCACAAACAAACACTACAGTGTCTCAAAAAATCTGTGTCACTAGATGAATGGTCATCCTTTAGATAAATCCTGGATTCCTTCATACATTTTTTGCACAAACCAATACCAGTATTACTTCAGAGTCTTAACCATTTTTCATATTGGAAATCAACATATCAGTGACAGTCAATATTTTTCAGATTTTTATAAATCAAGCTGAGGGTTTTCAAGTGTGTGCACATTATGTTTATTTAATGAAATGTCCTTTGCAGAGGACAGTTTTGTTTTAATAAAGCTGTGAAACTGTTGTCCACTACAGAGGTCAAAAATGCATTGCTGGGTCTCAGGAGTATAAAATATTTAAACCAATAAAGAGACATTTAAAAGCTTCTTTTTTTTCCAACCATATGCTCTGTACCCATATACAGTTAAAAACAGCTCTGTGATCCACTTTTGGGTCACAACCCTCCAGTCCAGATGGTTGGCTGTCAAGTAAAACTGAGAAGAAAATGCAGACTACCAGTGTTTAATTTCTGTCATTTATATTTGATATAAAAATATTTATTAACTTACAGCCATGGAAACAATTATTAGGCCATCAAAAGTCATCAAAAACAGTAGTTATAATGGCTATACTAACTCCTGTGTGTAAAACAGACAGAAAAGAAAACATGAAATGCCTAAAAGCATTGTTTTTGTCACTGCAATATCATGGCTATTGATGTAAGAACTTATGTGATTTAAGTTATTATCAAGAAAACCATGGAAAATGGATACATATCAGATCTTAAATTAAACTCTTATGAGATATTTTTGTTGTTGTCATTATATTTGTCCGAAGAAATATACTTTACTTGTACCAGGCATTAAAATGAACAAGAAATTGAAGAAAACATAGGATGGTCTAATCATTTTTTCTGCAACTGTATGTATACATAATTAGTTTTTCTTTATCCATTTGCAGACTATTGTTGTAAATTTGCCTTGATAGTCTGCTGTTTGTGTAATGAGGTGTTGTTTAACATGTTACCTGTTTTACCTATCATCCCTGACATTCATGGATCAGTTTTAATGGCCTGGTTCAGTAACAGCATTATTGATTTCATGACATTCTACTGAGTTTTGGATCATTTTTGTCTTGTTTGGATTGCTGACTAGAGGAACTGATCAATAGTAGCATCAATAAAATAGGCTCTACACCTGAAACTGGAAAATATACTTAATTTGCCTAATGTCTCAAATTTGCATCACAGTTACTGTATGTGCTATACTCAATTCAACAATCTTTACGTAATTTAGCTTTTGCTTGACATCAACTACACAAATAATGTTTGTTTTTGTTTTTTTTACATCTGTATATTTAGGGCAGCATGGTGGTGCAGTGGTTAGTACTCGTGCGTCACAGCAAGAAGGTCCTGGGTTCGATTCCAGCACCATGACTGGTGGGACCTTTCTGTTTGGAGTTTGCAGGTTCTCCCCGTATCTGCATGGGTTTTCTCCGGATACTCAGTTTCTTCCAATCCTTCCTGGACACGGGCAGATCTTTGAGCATATGTTTAAGAATGAATTAAGAATCTTTATTTTGGGGGTGGGGCCTTTCTGTGTGGAGTTTGCGCATTCTCCCGGCCTCTGCGTGGGTTCCTCTACAGGTACTTTGGCTTACTCCCACCATCCAAAGACATGCACTGATAGGTTAATTGGTTAATCTAAATTGTCCATAGGTGTAAATGTGAGAGTGCTTGTTTGTCTCTATATGTCAGCCCTGCGATGAACTGGTGAAATGTCCAGGGTGTACCCCACCTGTGCCCTTAAGTAGCTGGGATAGGCTCCATGCGACCCCCGTGACCCTAGTGAGGATAAAGCAGGTTCAGAAAATAAATGAATCTGTACATTTAGGCACAACAAATTGTGGTGATTTTGTCGCTAAATTTACACCTTTGTTATATAATAAAAATATAAAGCTAGATTTTAGAATAAGTATTAGTAATATGTAATTAGTAATAATAGTAATAGTGTTTTTTAATAACTCCTCCAAAAGGTTGTCTATTTTCTGCTGCCTATAATAGCAACAGGCGAGTGTGACCTCTCCTGGACTCAACAAACACATTTTTTTGTTGTTGTTGTTGGGTACATCACAGTTCTGGCTTCTGGAGCATCACCCGTCCATCCTTTTCCTCCCATCTCATCTACATTCTCCGGGTCAGAGGCGCCTAGTCTAGCCACGGTGCCATGTATCCTAATCACATAAGCACACAGGCTAATCCACCGGACAGCTGGGGAATCTTTACTGCACAATTGAAGCATGAGCTGGACAGCAGCTTCATGGTCCATCTCTGTAAACCCCCCTCACTTTCATCAGCCTGCCATTGTAGACCCCCCTTACACACACACACACACACACGAGTCATTTCCTTACCATCACCCCACACACAGACATAAATGAGCGGTCGTAGGTCAGAGCAGCTGCTGATAGACACTTCCAGGTCCTCCTCGATTCATAGTCGTACAACTTTCCCTTATGTGCTTATATAACATCAACATTTTGGGAGAAAACAAAACCCACAAATTGTCCCAGTAGTTAATATTTCATACAACAGTAATGCACAAAACAGGTGGTGACCTGGTTGAAGAAAATTTCTTCTCTACAATAGTAAATGGCTGTTCTACTTTGACATGTAACGCTGTGTAGTTATGGTATTGAATATCCATTCAGTGATCTCCAAAGTACTTACTGTCGAAGTAAATTGATGGACTGAGGAATATATGTCCATCCCATACATCCTACTGGTGATACATCAGAACACTCTCTTGTCTAGGATATCTACCATGATGAACTGTTTTCCTGCAAACTGTCTCTGTTAGAGCAGTTAGAGCATCCATCTCCTCCGAGATTTTGATGAATAATGGAGTAATAGGAGGAATTTCCTCAAGAATAAAATGTTTCTAACCCTGCACCTCTTCTGGCAAGCGCTCCAGTTCTCCCAGTGCAATTGCAAGCAACAGGCATGCCAAAAGCCCAGGCGTCTGCACAGATCTATGTTTATCCCATCCCTTTAGAAACCCTGCAATGGGGTCTCTGGGGCTTTCCCCCCTTTTCCAAGTATGTTTGCCAATGAAAGAAACACATGCTCCATTATTATTTATAGAATAATTTGTTTGTTTATTATTCTGTTTTTCCAGAAGGTGAATGTCAACTCAGATCCACTCAGATTCGGTCCACTTTATGAGCGGTATTGAATTTTTCATTTGGACATGGGTAGGAGTGTAGCATATTAAAACTGAAGGAGGGGTTTTGAAAAATGAGCTTTGTCATATGAAGCTGACATTTTTATGATTGTGAACAAGTGTTGAAAACCTCCCGATCCAGTTATCATCATTATCCATTGCATCTTGCGGGAAGGCCTCAGACATGGTCAATGAGCTTTTCCCTATAGTCATGGCAAAAAAAAAAAAAGAAGCGCAGACCTCCAGTATAGAGCAGTTCATTTCCAAAGAAAAACACTGATAGTTTTCACAGCTTATGGTATCGCAGAGCATTTTAAAGATATATTACATTTGAACACTCTTCCCGGTGTTTAATCATCGGAGAGGCCAGTCCAGTAATCTTGACTGAAGCGCTTATTAAATTAATATTGCTTTTACCCCCAGAGTTTATAAGTAAAATGTGTCAGAGTGTCACTAACAGCCCAATAACCCTTGTCATTCCATTTGACTGACAGTTTGCGCGCTGATTCAATCATTTTAATCCTTGGTGGAAGAGTATATTTGAACCAGCAGTTACACACTCTTACTATTTTTCCCTAAAGCGCTGCATTTTCTTCATTTTCAGAGATGCTGAGCTCACGTTTTTCCAGGCATGACGGACAAAGCGGGAGTTTTGACAGGTACTTAACAACAATCAAAAACAGTTATAAACACAGCGTGGTATTGGGCAGGGTACAGGAAGGAGGCGAGGAAGGCACATACCCTTCAGACCCCTATCACACTTTCCAAAAAGGAACTTGCTTTTTCCTAACATGATGAAAAAAATCATAAATCTGTGAGTTTCACAGACCTGCAGCATGAGCTAAGGTGTTTTCATAGTGCTCGGCACATATGTTTTACCAAGTGAGCTTGTGGTTAAGCAGCTAATGCTTGGATTCCCATTAATAACTCTTTAGCTTTCTATTTTTGTCTCCACAATAGAAACATGTTCAGTTCAGTAAAGTCATCCTTTAAAAATCTACTCTTCACTTAAGCTGTGTATGTTCTACCAGTTCTATTCTTTAGACTTCATTTATAGTTACAACATCTGCATCCAGTGTAGTCAGATGTGTGATACAACATCAACACACTGTCCTCCATATCAAAATATACCATATATACATTAAAACAGATATCCTTTTTTTTTTTTTTTTTGCTCTGCATGTGCTTTCATTGCACCCACTTCCTTTATGGTAACAGCTGTCAAAACGTTGTCGGATTACAGCGCACCACAAAGTTACAGTTCATATTAGAGCCTGGTACAGGGCAGGAAGCTAGGAGGAGTCCAGCAAGCGGGGAACATTAAAGCCTCTCAGTTTCTCAGAGCAAAGCAACTCGGGCCCAGGGGAGGAATAGCTAACACCAAGAGGGTGCTGCTCCAGCTCTGCTAATTTAGGTACACGTGTCAGGGATATGGAGGGCTTTTCCACTGATGTTTTAGGTATTAGAACAGATAACACTGTGTAATTGCGCTTTGTTTTTGCACCCGGATGATTCTATTCACAGCCTGGGATCACAAAGCCCCTTTCTCTTGGATTAGTCAGGCTTCAAGACTCGTGTGATGAAGCCACAAGATATGTGCAAGATTGTTGAGAGAGAAAACTCCCTGAAATCTCCCCTCATCTGCTGACGGAATAGAAGTTGTTGAAATAATAGCAGTTGAGCGGGATAATTCTCCAGCACATACGTATGTCTGAGCACTGTCAACGCAAAGCAGAAATGTTTACATCCCGGACTAATGAGTTTCATAGTAACGTTGTTTGACATCGAGGTAATAACATCAGTGTCATACTCGAGTGTAGGTATAATATGACAGAGGCCTTGATAATCAGTTTACACTAAATCAATATCAAATGTCATAGCAAAGCGAGGGTGATCCTGTTTGAAACTGTGAAAATCCAACAAAGTGTGTATCAGATTCCCATAAACAACTAACCTCAACAATGACGTCTGATTTCATAGCGGGAGGGTTTTCTTCAGTGCGTTTTCCCAGCCAGGACAAGGATTTGACCTGTACACCCTCTGGTCACTTCCCACCTTGTCTTACATCCTGGTGTTAGATCGACAAAATCTACAGGAGTGTAAAAATATTCTGAAAGTGAGGGGTTTTTCTATTGCAAAAAGCTCCATTCTGACAGTTATTTATGATCCGTGTATGGGTCAATATATAGTTGAGGGACTTTTGAAGTCCATACATCTTTATTAAAAGTTAAAAAAGTAAAGTTTTTTGATCCTGTCTTTAAAAATTCCATAATTATTTAATTATGGAAACAATCACTTAATAAATGAATAACCAGATATACTAAAATGTCAGCTAAATAACTGTCCAAATTTAATAACAACCATCTTCTAATTAGGTAAAGAATAATAAAATGAGCTTATTCAAAAATAGTTTTGATTGCGTTCTTTTTTATTAAGTTGAGATAGTCATGACAGATATTTCTTTTTTGGCAATATATTAAATTTTATATGGAAAATAACAAATTGTATCTGTGTCCGACAAATCACTTTCAACTGAGTTACTCATTACAAAAACACCTCTGAAGGAAGTGTGTTAATTCCAAATCACATGACCTGCTCTACATGAGGTCATTTCCTTCTGAAAAAAACACTGGACAGACTCCAACATATGTTCTTTCTCCTCTTTCTGTGTTATTTAATATAAAGTAGTGTGAGAGTCAAGTGTGGATTTATCATACTCCTATGTCAACAGTGTTACTATAATATCTTTATAAATAACTTTCAAGTTTAAGTTACACTCAACTGTATATATGATATTTAGAAAAATATTTCTGTATAAATGTCATGTGGTGTTATGGTCATGCTGATTTTAAGCCTAAAAACTGTAAAAATGTCAACTGTACCTGTCAACTATGTTACCTTGGAAAGGTAACTCAAAAAATCCCCCAATTATATATTGACCCTTATGTTCCCATAACACTATCATAAAGTTAGTAAAATGAAGTTAATTTATAGGTTCATTAACAATTTATACAGATCATGAAAAAGTAGCATGAATTGTAAATGCAATAGTTTGGGGTGTTTTTTTTTAGGAACTACTGATATTTTTGTTAGCATCCATTGTTCTAGAGTTATTATTTTACATTTTCAACTTGTACAAGAGGTCTTGGATGTAATTGGGGTCAACAAAAAAAAAAAAAAACTCGATATATTTTTCTGGCATCTGAGCAGCTTGTTTAATGATATTTTATTATTATTTTTATTCCTTTGTGTCCAAAATGCCAGAAATTGTAAAATGCTTATCACATTTCCAAGAACCAAAGCCTCCAGATCTGTATAATTTGTCAGTCTAGCCATCTGTGCTAAATTTCTACAGATATAAGATATAAATCTGCCACTCCAGGCTATTTCCACACAAAAAAAAAAGACTTCATTGCAACATCTTGATTAAACTACATTATTCTAGTGTCACTGAAGAATGAAATCACACATGAAATCATTTAAAAATTCATTTATTATTTCAGATTTTTTCGCCTTTGTTATACAAAGATGTTAAATAACTTAAATACATTCTTACCAGTCATTTGTGATCTGTTTATACCTACAAGCTATACACATGAGGTAGAGGAAAATAATTTAGGATTCCCATAAGACATGAATAAGTGAACATGGACAAAGTTTTGTTGGTGTAGTATCATCACAAAGGGTAATACATGGTTTGTGTGATTTATCGATGTTTTTACAAGCACAGCACAAATCCTAACAAAAACCAAAAAAAAAAAAAAAAAGGTACATAGACATGTAAAGTGATCCGAAGCTGATATAAACCACTGGACACTGACTGGGTCTTCATCAGTTTGTAGTGGATTATATGGTGAGCGACACTCGACTCTTCACACAGTAGTAGATTATACAAACAGATCAAATCCTATGAAATATTGTAATTTGTGTAATTTTGTATGACTACTCTCAGAAATAACTCGCCAAGCATGTGATGAGATAAAATGTGAGTTGATTCTAAATTTGTTAAGATTTGTTAGTGCTTAAATAACAGCAAATGTTGCAATACGAAGTGACATAGGTTTAAAGTATACGCTGCTCTTGAAGCCTCCACCCCAAACAGAACAAACACCCAAAAGAAAAACAGAGTAAAAATACAGGATATAAAATCAATTTAGTCTTTGACGTTATTTACACTAAACACATGCTCATAATATATTTAAAAATAATTTATCTTTTATTTTTTCAACAAAATAGAATTTTGTACATGATCCACTGACAACTAAACAGTGCAGAGTTTTGGATTTGAGAATATGGTCGACTGTGACATCGTCATCTAAAAAAAACTGACCGACTGCTGCATCATGCTCCTCTTTCTTGGCAGAAATTTCAGGCCTATGTACAATTTATAGACAACATATAATGCACTTGTGGTGCATTTGGTATTCCTGTCTGTTCAGTTTGAACCTATTAAATAGTAGAGAACCTCAGTGTCAGGCTAAGTGATGTGTGGAGAACACTCACACCAAAAGCTGTGGGAAGCAGGCATTTATGCTTCGAGTCTGAGCATAGCTATTATGGTTTCCATGTAGCGTGCAAAGTTCTATGTATATGTTTTGACCAGTCTTTATTTGGCATGCCTCCTCTTATCAAAATGCTTGGAATTCGTCTCCTCAGTACAAATAACCCATGCAAGGCTCTCGTCCTCAAGCATGACATTACTGACAAATACTGCGGTTTGTTTTCAGATATTGTGGTAATATTCCTCGACAACACTGACAGTCATCTGTTTGAGGATGTTTGCATGATGCTATCGCTGATTACAACCTGTAACCATCTCGCTACAGCAGCTATCGGCCGTGTGGATTTATGGTTCACCATCGTTACGTCTCACCCTAACGTTTCTTATTGCTACCATTTCTGTTGCTTGTGAGAGATGAACATGTGCCTCACTTTTGTCTCTTTACCACAGGAGAAGAAACCTTTACTATTTACAATTAAAAACTGCACTGCACTGTATCCGTAAATACAGGTCTTTAAATACTTTAAAGGGCTTTTGGGCTTCAGTGCGTGAATGGCGCTATAATACAAAGCTGGGTCCCTCACTCAGTAGTTAATTCACACCCATCTAAAACAAGGCATATAAGGTCGTATATCTTATAGTATATAACATAATGTTCCCAGAAACTAAATGCTGAGATTACAATGAAATATTTTTTTTATCTGCATTGTTTGTGTGAAGAGAGCCATTTTTCATAATATTAAAGACATAAGCTTTGTTCTTTAACTGTCACTGTAGTTTATAGGGTTCAGTATGCTGAAAGGATGAATTAGCATCTTCTGCTGCAACTAAATGACGGCAGATTAGCGGAACCCCAAAGTTTGCATCGAGACATCAATCTGCTTAACACATTAAGCAAATAATAGTCTTACAAAATATACTTATTTAGCTATGAGGCTGACACATTCATCTTCACTTGAGCAAATTTGCAGTAACATCAAGTTCGATTTCCGTCTCAGTTGCCCCATACTGTTTGGACTAACCAATGCAGCTCCTACTACATATGCTGCGTGTCTGCACGCTGAATATGGCTCAATCAAATCATGGCAGCTGAAGAGGAAAGAAGGATGTGAAATGGCAGGGGGCTACATTCCTCCAGTTCTCCACAGTTTTCTTTACAACTTCAAAGTATTAAACGTTATACAAAATAATATCCTAATAAGTAGATTTAAGCTCCGCTGAGCCCCACGTTGAAGTTTTTTTTTTTTTTTTGTTCTTTTTTCATATAATAATGGTTGTCTGAGTCACACGTGGACTTGTCTGCAGGTCAAGTGATCACTGTTCCAACTCTGATATCAATGCATTTGCTCAACTTTTGCCTATTTCATCCAAATACTTATAGTGGTTTAAGTTATTCCCTGAACACTGGTTTGCTCAAGGCTGAGAATAGCCTAAACTGACTGGTTTAGTTATTTCCTGTTATATTATATTATTCAAAAAGAAAAAAAAAAAAAAAAAGAAAAAAAACGTTTACAAGAAAAATTTGATTTCTTTTCTTCCTGTGAAGGAATAGTCCCAAAGGATTTATAAATTATGCACAGCAAGACAACGAACATAAGTGTGCTGCTTTCCAAAGGGCCTTGTCAGAATGAATCAAGAAGAAAAACGAGCAAGAGCACACAAACCTAAAACATTTGTGTGGTTAGTGGTTTGTTTTAACATAGTTAGATAAGTGGCTTGTATAATATCATTACAATATAACTGAAATTATTAACATACATATGCAAACACACCTTGTGTTTGAGTGTAAATATGTGTGTGTAGAATAATTCTTACACCCTGTCTTTTTGTAGCAGTCTCTGAATATGGTTTTCATTGCCATAAGTGTCGTCATTAGAACCCACTCCGCCTCAATATCATGTGCTCACATACAAACACACATGTAAAGAACGACAAATGCAAAAACACATACACACAGTTCTTCTTTGGGCAAGGCCCCAAACAACAGTCTGTTGGTGTTACTGTGCTTGAACTGGATCCTCTTTAACTGGATGCTATTTGTTATTTTCTTGTGTAAAGATGCAATGATATATATAGATATATATTTTTTTAGGAAAGCTTTCTTTCTTCAAGGCAACATGGTGGCAAAAAGCTTGAGATGTTGACCCAGTTGTCTGAGTGGGTTTTTACATTGGCATACCCCAGACAAGGCGACCTCTGAAACCCAACTCACAGAAGTCCCTCAAAGTGCTTGTTGCTTCTCCATCGGCTTGCTCTCCTTTGTTTGCAGAACATTGTTCCGACAGTGAAAGCCAAACTATGGATGAAAACGATGACTTCTCCCCCAAACCATCATTTTTCACATAGGGTCGGATTGGGACTGGCTGAGGTTAACCTTTGCAGGTGTAAACCTCTTCTCTCTGCGTGCACTGCTTGCATTCAACGTAGCAGCACCAGCGCACCTGGCACTGGCAGGGCCGGGTCACCTCTCTACTTTGCGTGTTATGGCCTCGCCCGCAGCAGATAGCGTCACAGTTTTTGTCCTTGTAGCACTTCCGGGCTGCGGTGCCCGATGAGTACTTGCTGGGTCTACAGAAACTGGGTGAATCCTCAATGTGGAGCAGGTCCATAGTACGAGGGATCTGATCGTTCAGGCCAGGCAGGGGTTGCTGCTGCTGCTGCTGTTGTTGCTGCTGCTGTTGCTGGTTCCGGCCCGTGGAGATCTCTCCCTCCCCTGTGGCCTCGTTGGTGGAGCTGCCAACCTTGACGGAGGTCTCGTAACGCTGCTTCAGCTGCTTGCCGATCTCGTGGAAGGGCAGTAGTTGCCTCCAGCAGGTCTGGACGGTGCAGGAGCCAGAGACACCGTGGCATTTGCAAGTGGTCTCCACTCCAGCCTTGATTACCTGGTTCAAAGACAAAGCAATACTGTTAACCACAATTAAACATTAAAGGAATGTAATAAGAGTCACGTAAAATAATGCGTCTTTGTTTAGTAAGCAGCATTTCAAAGGGCCAAATTGCCCAAATATGCTCATAATTAGATGATTAGGGGTGGAGTGAAGTGGTTTGGGAGGAATAACAAGACACAATGGAAAATTATTACATTCACTGCTGCTTTTGATATCATAATAACAGGGAGAAATCAGAGGCTTCAATTTTTGCTTTTGAACAATTATCAACATTGTTCAAAAACAACAGTATAACAGTTTGTCTGAGGTTTTATAGAACAGAAGATGAATAATAATTAGAGAAAGCCTTCACATTAGCATTATAACTATGAATGGCATTTTGATTAAACTCATTCAACTCAATAACTGTAATTACAATGGTGAGTCACGGGAGGTTATTGCTACGAAGCATCTTAAAGGAGACGTTCCTCCAGAAACGCATGGGGGGAAGAAAGGGGGACTTCTAATATACAGACACAAGGTAATAATCTCATCCTTTCAATGTAAATAGTAGCAAACAGATGAGAGGAGAAGAGGTAGTCAGTAAAATCTCTCATCATATATAATCATACATAATTGCGAGTGAAACACAGGTTGTCAGCTAAAAAGACCACTTTGTGTTATTTTAACGGTGCTTGACCTCTCTGCGGTCAGCCAAAGTTCACTGCTGCATCAACCGCAATGTCCAAAGCAGTATGTGAGAGAAAATCAATGACAATAACACATTGTCTTAGATGGGGTTTGGATAGCATCTAGTCCTTTTTACGGACTGTAAAACAGATCTCGGAACAGGAAGTGCATATTCATCACACCAGCAGGTCAAGAAAATTTCGCTAGGTCAGCTTTTAAATAGTAGTAGGGGGAGTTTGGGTGGGGGGGTTGTGTGCAGAGGCTAGCACATTCCAGTTTTCTCCTCCGTGTGGGAATTTAGCCCCGAATGTGGTGCACCTCACTATATGTGCAAATCAACAGAAGAGCAAAAACAGTGTTGTAAATCTTTTATCACAAATTAAATCTCTAGAGCCTGGACTTTGGACAGTCGGACTAAAAAGGAAGAGCTTTTGGGAAAGGTTTGCGTCTGCAAACATTTGGGAAGCGTGCCTCCGCTATAATTCATTTTGAAACCAAAATGAAAATGCTACAATATGAGAAAACCCCACGTAAAAGTAACAGATTCCAGACGTTTAGTTTGCTTTGGCTTGACTGATTGGGGCCATTCCTTCTTTTTTATTTCACTATTTAAAATCGCTTCCAAGATGAAAAACCCATATTTGCTCACCACAAACAATTGCTGAATTGTGCCAGAGTCATTGCCTATCTAATCTGAGAGAGAAAACCAAATATTAACTAATGAGCACTTTTGGATTTCACCAAATTTACAGTAGCAATTACTTTAATCAGTTTAGGTTTAGCTATTAGACATGAAATTGTACAGTATTTCTTCTGTAATTTAACTCTCCCTGGATGAATAATGTCTAACTCTGTCAATGTCATTCACTTGTGGTCATATTCAATTCCTCTTTGGTCATTTTAATTATATATTTGGACAATGGTTATGTACCAGCATTTGTACAAGACTGCTGTTTAAATAGCAGTCTTACAAAATCAAACCAAAGATACGGCTGTGCAGTATATCCGGGATACGGTGCCAAATGGATTGGCACTTCAAGCTGTTGTTTATGTACATAATTGCACAGAACTCTGCCTCCGCTGTATTATCACTGTTTTCCCACCGTTTAACTGATTTGTGTGAGCAATTAGCCAGTATTCCTGTTTAAATACTGTCTGTGACTCCAAATGAACTCTGACCTTGTACAAACTCATTGTGTCCTGGTTAGTCACATGTCACGCATTGTTCCTCATTTCTTTTGTTGCTCTCACTTGTTGAAATTATTACTTCAATAAAAAGGCAAAGTAATCTGACAGTTGGAGTTGATATACTGCTAGAAAAGTACCGTATACTATAATGAATTGTGTCTTCCCTTTGACTAATCCTCCTTTTCCCCCCCTAAAACATTACCCCAGTGTACATGAACACTAACAGCTGCTTAACTTAACACAAAGTTTTATGTTTTCAGACAAATTATCAGTTGGTCATAAACTGTTGCTTACAAAGTCACAGATAGGCTCTAATGATGAATTGGAAGTTGAAATGGGAGGTGCCATTTTAGAGATTTAGTACCGCACTTATTAGTATTGCGCCAATGCCCAGATATCCTGACTATTAGGATGTTAAAATCTTACATTTCCCTTAACGCAATGTGATTTTTATCTTAAGTTTTACTCTCCCTAACAAGTGTAGCAAGTTTGTAAAGTAAGCTTTCTGTTTAAAACTTGTGGTCTTCAGACCCAAGCTGAAACACTGATGTGATAACACTGAAGTGAATAAGCCATTGCAAACATAGCCATCTTCGGGGCCAAAGAGGACATTATAGTGATTTCACAGGCTGAGTAGTGTTGTGTGTAATGAATAGATTGGGTTTGACATGTTAAATGCCCCTTAAAGCATCGTCTTCTGTTTCAACAGGCTTACCTTCATGCCCACATTTGTGTTGTGCATGTCCACGCGTGCGCGGAGGTCCTTGTTGGAGCGTTTGCCCAGGAAGTCCTTGACAAACTTGTTGGCATATTTGAGGTTGTCTCCACAGCCTCCCCACTGCCAAGCCTTGCGGTTCTCCAGATCCGGGGCCTCGTCACACGTGCAGCGCTCCATGCGGCCTGCGCTGCAAGCTTTGGCCATCGCATGGGTTAGGCCCGCAGAGGAGATGGCATATAAGAAGGCTGTCTCTTTAAATCCTGAAAAGCCATGGGTCACAATGGCAAAAGAGATGAGGGGAAAAACAGATACAATGTTAGATTTCAGATTTTACAAAAAAAAAAAAAAAAAAAAACAAGGAAAAGAAAATACATGTACATTTATGGAGCTCAGAGTGACAAATTTAACAAATTTAAGTGTTTTTCTACAGTCACGGAAAAAATTATTAGAAAATTGTACTTGTTATTAGTTATGCAATCAAGTACTAACTCCTGTGTATATTATGCCACTAAAACAGACAGAAAAGAAAACATGGAATGTCTAAAAACACTTTTTGTCAGTACAATGTCATAGCTATTGATGCAAGAACTTATTTGCTTTTGTTATCAAGAAAACCATGGAAAATGGATGGATATCAGCTCTGAAATCAAACTCTTATGAGCTATTTTTGTTGTTATCGTCATATTTGTCCAAACAAATGTACCTTTAGTTGTACCTAGCATTAAAATGAACAAGAAAATGAAGAAAACATAGGGTGGTCTAATCATTTTTACCACAACTGTCTATGTCTAACACTACATATCATCTATTTAAGGCTTGGCAATAAAACAATAATGATACATATTGCCAAAGAACTTTTCCTCCATAGGAATATGAGACCTGCTCAATATAATTTTGATAGAATTTGTTCATCATTGTTTTGATAGACACAAGAACAGCCAATCATAATTAAGTAGCACTGCAATGAACTAAATCATACTAGAGTCATGTCAAATTAGGTTGACACACACAGCACAGGTGTAAGAGTCACCCGCAGCACACACACTATTGTTTGGGCTACAGCGGCAGACAATGAGTGTTCCCTCAGGAGAAAATTTGACCAACAACTCAGGTGACCCGGTTACTGAAAAGTAGAGTGTGACATAGAAGCCGGGAGTTGGATGTTCAAAGTGTGTAGAGTTTCATTTTCAATTTTACGCCAGTTACTGCAATTACGGAACACACCCCCTGTGCAGAAAAAGTGATTAGACCACCCAATGTCTTCTTCAATTTCTTGTTCATTTTAATTCCTGGTACAAATAAAAGGACTTTTATTTGGACAAATAATGATAACAACAGAAATGGCTCATAAGAGTTTAATTTCAGAGCTGATATCTATCCATTTTCCATGGTTTTCTTCATAATAACCAAAATCACATCAGTTCCTACATCAATATCTGACATTGTACTGATAAAAACAGTGCTTTTAGACATTTTATGTAGTCTTTTCTGTCTGTTTAAGTCACATGATACACACAGGAGTTGGACTGATGGTATAACCATTGTTTTTGATGATGTTTGATGGTCTAATAATTTTTTTTTTTTCTGTGACTGTATATAACCCCGGCATTGTTTGGTGAAAACGATCTGGGTTTTTTTTTTTTGGTCTGTTCTAAAACTTGAAAGCTTTTGCCTGCTGGTCAGACTTTTAATTTAGTTTTAAATATATGTACCCATTTTATTCATCTGAAAAAGTTCTATAATGTTCTACAGCACATCTGTAATGTTCAGCCTCTGACACAAAATAATTATTTTTTTTTTAAGTAACCTTCTGATGTCCTCACAACTAACTTATGAGTAACTGAAAATTTAAACAACAAAAATAGTGATTTGATTTATAGTACTAAATATCAATATCATCTGATGTGAAAAAAATGATCGTGATATGATTTTTTTCCCATATTGTTCAGCCCTACACCTATTCCAGTATCTGATTAAACTATTGAAAAAGGTTTATGGATAAAATAATTATGAATAATTAACATTTCTTCTTAAATACAATTGCAGAAAAAATTATTAGACCATCAAAAGTCATCAAAAATAATGGTTATGTAATGAAGTATTAACTCCTGTGTGTATCATATGACTAAAACAGACAAAAGAAAGTATAAAAGAGTATAAAAGCAGCAGAGAAGCAAATTATTATTTTCTGATTGTTTCACAGTAGTTGTGTGATAAAGCACAAATAAATACACTGAAGCAGGAAGCACTTACTTCCCATCTGTGGCCAAAAGGTCTGTGTGTCCGAGTGAATGGACAAATTCATCTATAAGTACGTATATTCTTGTAGACAGATACACCTAGTTTCAGCATTTTTATTGAGCTCCACTTGACCTCATCATAGTTTGAGGTATACACTAAATGTCCAAAAGGTGTACACCCAGAAACATCCCAAAAACCACACAACAAAAAGGAACACACACTTCTAGTTTGTCAGAGGTGACGATTTAGAGGGACTGTTGTTGCCTTGTCTATACAGTCTCAGAGAAAAATATTAGACCACCTTATGTTTTCTTCAATTTCTTGTTCATTTTAATGCCTGGTACAACTGAAGGTACATTTGTTTGGACAGATATAATGATAACAACAAAAATAGCTCATAAGAGTTTAATTTCAGAGCTGATATCTATCCATTTTTCATGGTTTTCTTCATAATAACCAAAATCACATCAGTTTTTACATCAAAAACTATGGCATTGCACTGACAAAAACAGTGCTTTTAGACATTCCATGTTTTCTTTTCTGTCTGTTTTTGTTACATGATACACACAGGAGTTAGTACTTGATTGCATAACCATTGCTTTTGATGACTTTTGATGGTGTAATTTTTTTTGTGTGACTACATTCACTTCTTTACAAAACAACTGTTGTTACCTCATGGTATTTTAGAGTTTGGCATTTTTTGCAAAACAGTTTAGTTTAGTTTAGTTTAGTTTATTTCGAGCTTACGCACTTCATGTACAGTGGTAATTCGTATACATAAAAAAAAAAAAGGCGACTCATCATGTATTCCAGGTATACACTAATTTTACATCCAATGAAATCCTTTCTTGAATGTCCACCGCAGAGACCTCTGAACTTGCCACCATTTATGGTTCATCACTGGGCCAGTAAGTGTCATTATTCACAAAAACAGGATTACAGTGAGTGAATGCAAATACCCATTTCATTCAAATTTTATTTAGATAGCACCAAATCATAACAAAAGTTATCTCATGACACATTTCATGGTCCTACCTCTTTTTAGTATGTTGGCTCGGTGGCGCCCCTCCAAGGTGCAGTTCCACCTCTCAAATCGGAATTGATACTGGCATTCTAGGGCGCTCAGGGTGATGGCCTCTCGTAGGGTCTCTGCTACACCCGGGTCTCGTCTGCACATCCTGCGCTGCTTCTTTTCAAGTTTGAGCCGGTCGCACAGCTTGTAGTGGGCCCTGCCCGTGACCTCCTCTGGTAAAGAGTTCAGTGGCAGGATAGATAAAGGCTCATTACCTGTCAACCTAGAGGGAAAGATCACAGATGGATCAGTTAAAACAGCGCACAAGGGGAGAGGGAATACATCCTGATAAAGCATCCAATAAAGTGCAGGATGCTGACCTTCCTGGATAAACAATAAGAGTTGTAAAAATATACTACATAAACAGGACAGGAAGCACAGCTGCTGCATATAATGCTCCAAACTTTGGTTAATGTTCAGATGAATTCAGCTGTTCAGTGGTTAATGTTCAGGGGAATTCAACATTTGCTGGAGATTGAAATCAACCTCCTGCACAGGCGTGTCTGTGTATAAAGCAAATTCTCTTCAGAGGTGAAAGAGGACTTTCTTTTCATAAAATTTCGAACACTATTTTGTTCATGTACAGACTCTTATCATACTATTTAAGGATTGTCATTTTATTACCTTGAAATTCAACACTGGAGATTGAGATTATAAAGTATGTTATGACTGATAAAGCATCTCTCTGGTGTGGTGTAATGTGATGAGTCAGACGACATGTATGTGCAGCACTACCTGGTTTAATATTTATACCATATTCTGTGAGGGTGATGTTAGTCACAGCGGTGTGGTATAGATTTGATCACACAGCAATGCTCGTACCATCATTATAGAATCCTCATATAAAAAGTCCAGTATTCAGGATCTTAAATTTACAATCCATTCAAATATAACAAGCAGAACTTTCATTTCTAAAGATGGTATGGAGAACATGTGGCAGACTTGCACTCCTTTTGTCAGTTTATTTAAGGGAAGCGTATATAAAACACACAAGCAAGAACTGCCACATAGCTGGCAAAACCGACGACCAGCGTTCTGAGGTTGTGATGGGGAAAGCAGAGCATTACTTTCATAAACACACACAGGGGACATGACTGTCAGCCTGTGACCATTTTGGTCACACCAACTGACAGGACTGGCACTGTAGTTGTTCATTATATATAATTTCTGGCCTCCTACACCCTTAAAGTGAAACTGAAGAATAAATGGATTTACAGAACTCACAAAAGTCCCCAAGCCAAGGTGTGCTTGCAGATCGACATAGGACCTTTAAAGGAAACTTTTGTGCAGGAATTGACACCTCGCTAATGGTTACAGTGTCTGGACATTAGCAGTTTATATCCACTATAGGCTTTATTGGTATATAACAGCTTACATTCAGCTGCAGACCTATGTATTTTAATTGAACTTGAGCTCATGCTTTGTAACATTTACAATTAACATTAAAGAATCACAGTATGCTAGATTGATAATTGTGATAAGGAGAAAATGAGGGTGTTAGATGGACTGTAAATGAATATCAAAGAGTCAGAGCATAATTTAATCAACCATCATGACTTGTTGCCCTTCCCTTCTTGAGTGTGAAATGTCCACATTAAGCCAAATACATTACAAAAATGTCCAACTACATGTCTCTGAAGAGTAACCACAGCAAATGGGAAAGCTGCCACAGCCAAGCGGTGTAAAAGAGATTACTCTACAATATTTTCATAAAGGTACAGGGCACCTGCTGAATGTCCACACTGGTTTGGTTAATGTAGCAAAAGTGTTGACTGCTGATCTACACAACTCACATTTTTTGTTTCATTACTGTTTTTCATAAGGGATTCTGTCACCACATATATTCACTTCTGCCTATAGCAGAAGGTCACACAAGTTTCTCAACAAGATATTTGTTTTTTTAAGTCCTATAACTGACTGAAACGCTTCCCCCTGTAGTCCTCAGTTTCATACTGAAGGATTTAATAGTTTGCATATGTTACACGATATTGTCTGTACAATATATTCACAGGCTGGAGGAGAACATGAGCAGTCAAATCAAAGAGGAGGCATCAGGATCTGCTTCCAGATTGGGTCAAATGGTTGCCTTTTTACAAAGTGTGTTTGCCTTTCCTTAACTTGTCTGACAGCTATGAATTTTCAAATGGAAACCTGGCAAGTTGTGTCTTGACAGAGATTGCTCTCCCAACAAACTAGAAAAGTAAAAAAAAAAAAAAAAAAGTGGCATACACAATGCATGAGAACTGCAACTCTGTGAATAACTGGCATTTTCACCTTAATTGTTTCATGCTTTATTAAAATACACTATGCTAACAATGCCAAGGAAATATATTCAAAGTGCCAAAACAAACAATCCAGATGACCAACTATGTTACATCTGACTGACAGTTTTTCCAAAACATTTCTATGGCAAGCAAGCAGTCAGGGATTGAATGATGGCGCCACGTGGAGTACCTGCCTAAATCCATTTAAGACATCAGTGGAGAAGAAAAGTCATGTAGATTCAAGACCCTGAGTACCATGAAGCGCCGTGTTACCGTATCGGACTGAAAATTACCAAACAAACAAAGATTAATTTAAGTATAGCTTAACGAAGAGATCCAGCTGACAAATGGTGGTCTTAATTTACTCAATACCACCAACATGACGAGCACATTCCTCCATGAGACATGCATAGTAACACGTATCAACGTCAAATCTTCCAAAAGCCCACATGCCTGCCAAAACAAAGAGACCATTAGAATGACAGCCCTCAACTGTCTATGTGACGTCTGCCTGTCTGAGACAAAAAGATGGTCTGAGCACAGCTGGAGGGGGGCCAAAGATGACATGACACTGATCCCCATGCTACTGTCTATGCGGCTTTTTTACACAAAGGCATATTTCTCGCTGGTTAAGGCAGCCGGGGGGCAGAGTGTAAAGACAAGCAATGTGAGAATGGAGACACAATTCATGTCTTTAGAGGAGAAACTACCGCCTGCATGTTTTCACCACATGGCAGACCAGAAAATAATCAAATGGTATCACAGATGTACACCAGATTCTATTTTTTTTTTTTTTAAAAGTCCTATTCATGAGTGGATTGGCTTCTTAATGTTTATGAAATTAAAAGCAAACTTAATATCAGTCACTTCTTTTTTCCCCACATTTGCAGGAAATTAAAGGTAACATTTTTTCTGGATGGCTGACCATGACCCCCACTGTTACACTTACACAAGAGTCACGCATTCCAATACGGTGATGTGCAATAAAGTGACTGTTTCTGCTGTTTGTACTCGGCCGTAACTTATTTGACACATTTAGAGGGGAGAAAAAAAGTCATAAATACTGCAGAGAATGGCAGAAATCAGACAAATTTGAACTTCTAAATCCAAAGCAGTCGGGCATAGATCATCATTGTGCTTTCCAAAAAATAAAATACTTTCAGGAGGAAAAATTGAAGAACTTAAGCACACGTCAACTCAGTTAACCCGAGTGCCACTTTGAAATAACACACAGCATTTCTGAGCTTAACATGACTGTTATGGAGCAAGTAAGTTATAAATAAGGCAATTTTAAAACATTTAATCATATGATTCCACCAGAGTGTGAATGTGTGAGTGAATGAATAATGGATCCAGTGAGTGTGCTTTGAGCATGTGTTAACAGAAAAGTTTATGATAATAAAATAAAACTATATAATCTAATCCATTATATTATTAAATCGTATGACCATTTAACTTCAAACAATGAATGGTGACTTATTTGCAAATTATACAATAATAAGAGTGATTTCTCAGCCTCTAATCTAAATTTATTCTTATAGTAGCTTTTTCATTTAATTTTATTGTTTATTTTGAGCTTGTTTACTCCATGTACAATACTTACATACATTTCATTATATGTACACAGATATACAGAGAATTTGTTGTAAACACAAAAATAAAATAATAATAATAATAATAATAATAATAATAATAATGCATAAATATATATTGAGATATTGGTGGTGAAGATTATGTGTACACAATATAAAAAATGCATGAATATATACATCAATTCACTATTAAAATATAACCCCAGTAGCCCAAAAGGGAGTGAAAAAGAAGTCAAACTTATATGGTTGCAATTTAATAAAAAGAAATTAGCTAAAAACATGCAAAAGACCAAAACAAACTTTAACACAATGTACAGGACACAAATGGACCTAATAAAGAGAAATTAATAATAATTCAACACAACAGATTATAGGTACTGAAATGAACCAACTTACCTTACAAAGTAAATAGCCAGAAACACTTACATATGATAACAATAAATAAATAATATGCATAGTTGTTGGTTATCTTCTTAAAAGAGAAAGTGAAGTACTAGCCTATAAGTACTATCACATGTTTTACTTTGTATTAAATGAAGACATAAGAACATGTAACCCTGTGGTTTCACATCACGGACCATTTTCTGAAGGTGTTTTTGTTTGAGGTGTTGGCACAGCAACACCGATTACATGTGGAATATAACACCAACATAAAGTATAAAAACTCATTATTATCCTACGTGAGGTGGGATTCTTGCTGTTTGCTCAGCTTTGCTTTTTCCATTCACACACTTGCCTCTACATACCCGCAGACATCCCTGACCTACTCTCACGCTGCGCCTCCTCCACTGTCTTTCATTTAGGAACTCTGGAGTTTGTTTAGGCCTTTCTCTCTACCTGTCAGCACCTCCCATTGGCCATGACATCTACTTTATATACATTTTCCAATGCAGCGAGTTCAGTGAAAACGCCTCATTTCACACTGTGGAGCCTCAGAGTCGATCCCTTGAGGAAATCATTGACTAGCGCTAAACTTTACCATCATCATACCCGCTCTGGCTTTACGTTCCAGAAAGTGGCTCTCAACTGGAAACTGGTCCTTCTGCATTCATTCAGTATGTAAATAGTTAAAAAGTGTAACAATAACCAAACTCTTAGATGGTGGAAGACACATTGTCATTCCTGCAGTAACAATAATTAGGAGTTAGACGAGGGGTTTTTTTTTGGTGTATATGTTACAAACCTATAGGGCTTTGTAGGTGCCGGTGTTATCCACACACTCACCCAACCATATACTGTACAAACAAAGAGGCTCAGTCCATGTGGTATAGAGTACTCTCAGGAGGCCAAAGCAGCCCAAGCAGAAAACTCTACAAACATTAGATGTAGCTCTAAAATAATTACCAGATCAATCAATTACACAACTTTTTATAAAAAAGATTTTTTTTCCTGTTTTTGTATGTTCTATATATGTGAAATTGAGTATAGTTTGTGGATTTGTGATTATTTGTAAAAACAGCAATTTCAGATGTGGCTTTTGTATACAGTTGTGGGAAAAAAAATATTAGACCACCCTATTTTTTCTTCAATTTCTTGTTCATTTTAATGCCTGGTAAAACTAAAGATACATTTGTTTGGAAATATAATGATAACAACAAAAAAAAGCTCATAAGAGTTTAATTTAAGAACTGTTATATTGTCATTTTCCATGATTTTCTTGATAATAACCAAAAGCACATCAGTTCTTACATCAATATCTATGCCATTGTATTGATAAAAACAGTACTTTTAGTCGTTCCATGTTTTCTTTTCCGTCTGTAATAGTTACATGATACACACAGGAGTTAGTACGTGATTGCATAACCATTGTTTTTGATGACTTTTGATGGTCTAATAATTTGTCTACTATTGTATTTTTCAGTTTTTTGTACTTTTTTTAAATGCAGATCCAGATTGGACGCTTGTTGTGTCATTCCTACTGCATTATTAGGTTATGTTGATTTATTCTGATTTGCCATGCATATGTTTTTCATGTGGAGCTCACCTTCATGACTTTGTAAACTCCATACTTGCCCTAAAGGTTTTTCTGACCCTGATCACAATATTTTCACTCACGATACCACACCATTTCTAAAGACATCCTAAATTAAAGGTGTTCATAGCTGTAACTCATTTAACAGTTGTGCTACATACAGTCACAGAAAAAAAATGAATAGATCATAAAATATCATAAAAAACAATGGTTATGCAATTAATTACTATCTCCTGTGTGTATCATGTGATTAAAACAAAAGATGGAATGCCTAAAAGCACTATTTTGTCAGTACAATGTCATAGATATATAAGAACTTATGTGATTTTGGTTATCATCAAGAAAACCATGGAAAATGACTAGATGACAGCTCTTAAACTCTTACGAGCTATTTTTGTTATCATTAAATTTGTCCCAACAAATGTACCAGGCATTAAAATCAACATAAAATTGAAGAAAACATAAGGTGGTCTAATATTTTCTTTCCGTGACTGTATGTAGAGTTGGTGGTCGGCAGAAAATAATTCCAACTAAAATTTTATTTTGTAATTATGTAGATATATGGTACACCTCATTAATAGGTCATGCTCAGAATCAGTGCATATCAGACAAATGCACTAGATTATCATTTATTTTTAGTACGCTAAAAATTCAACCTTTAGATACAATAGTGGATAACCAGTGTTTTGGCGATCTTCGGCTAGTGTTCGTTTATCATCCCCTCCCCATAATACTAACAGGTGCTGGCTAAGTTTGTCTATGCACCATGTACATGTGTGCATGTGCACGTGCAAATGGGCACTTACTACCTTAAGTCAACACGTAGAAGAGTCAGTCGTGGCGGAACGCGCCCAGGCAGAAAAAGCACAAAAGCCACAGTTTCTGCATCAGCCTGAACTTGCCGGTTGTGTGGTCTGGTGTCTCCTAGATCATTACCAACCCCCTTGCCTTCTTTTTTTCCTCTTCCCCAAACTTCCACTATTCCCAGTGGTCAATTACTATAAACGAATGCCAATCATTCCGCCCCAGCTGTTGGCTCAAAACAAAGCCTCCTCTAGACAAAACCAGAGCTGTCCATAAAGGTAACCTACACTAGACAATGACAGACAAGAACATGTGTCCTGGAACAGCTTAACTGTCATGAAGACAAACTACCAGGCTCACCTGAGATTAATCTGTGTACATTAAAAGATTAAAGTGGAGTTTTTCTAGGAAATTAAACTCGCCAGCGCTGATCTCCTTTTCTCTCTTTCACTTTTTCCTGCTGCCTTCACAGTGTTTAAATGCTCCTTTTTTTGGGGGGGGGGAGTGTGTATTTTTCTCAGAAATGTTGGATGAACTTCAGACCACCCTGCCCAAGTCCCATCTGGTGTATCACAGCTTAGGCCATGCCAGAGGTAGTAGGAATGTGAGTGTGTGTGGTGTTTTCCCTCTGGCCCACTCTAACTATGGCTGACAATGTGCTCCACAGCTTAAACCTGAATAATTGAAGAAACCATGATTCAGTGTCAAATGACTCTCTGGTACAAAGAGTCTCCAGGCTATTGTCCACCTCCAAAGAGTTTCAAAATAAAGAAATTCAGTAGTGAATTTTATTTTTAATGGCCCTTTTCTGCCTGACAATCACAGTGACACCACTCATTCCCCGAGTCATTAAAACCAGAAATAGGGGAAAGTGTAAATGATTATGTATGAGGCCAAGATAAGATTAGTCAGTGGTTGAAAGCGCTGGGTGTTGTGACTACTCCTAACATGCTGTGACTGACACAGTACAGTAACATGACAAAATGACTCTGAAAACAAAGTGGTACCGACCTGAGACTTTGCAAGTCATTATTGGTTGAGTAATAAGCCTTTCTGCAGTGTAGGAATGTAACGCAATGTGTAGAAGCCCTGTTAGTCACAAAGCAAGGGGGGAAAGTCTGCTATCATGTATGACCTAACAGGATATGACCCAATGTTGTGTCATCTGCTGTCCCTTCTGGTCATTTACAATCCACACAGGCCATGTCAGACTACTCCCACTGATCCGGTCAAGTGACTGAACATGTTCTCGTTTGATATTCTTAAATGAATGACATGACGTATTAGTACAAGTTAAGCCTCGCTAACTGTATTTGCTCATATTTTTCCCACACATGTTCCTTTAACAATATATCTTTCTTTTGAAATCCATTAAAAAAGAGGAAAAGTTACCATTCAGACGAATTTTTTAATCCACAGCAGTAAATGGTAGCTAAGCAGTAGGACTACAGGACCTGGGTTTGGGAATGGGAGTGTGGGGCATGATAAGAGGTTTAACTGCTATGTGAGAACTCAAGGCTTCTAAGGTCAGCAGCTCAGTTATAGTCACTGTGTGACTGGCACAGATTGGGCGCGCAGCAGTGTCCGCATGACTCCCCTGTTCTAGTCTACGCCATGGCACAGAACAGCCCTGTACCAGCGCCCCGACGCACCAAACACGTTCAGGCACACATACTGTACTCAGCCCCTGATTCGCACATGCCGACACAAGACTCAGACTATGGTTATTTGGTGAGAGAGTAAAACCAGTTTGACTCTAAACCTGGTGCAAATTTGGAGCCATATTATTTAAATGAGCCCATGTCAGGTTTGTTCGGTCCTGGGCAAAAGCACTTCTGTGAATAAACTAAGCATGCAAAGTCAAACCGCAAATTCCAAAACAAAACAGTAGCTGTTTGGAATCACTCATGCCTCAGTAACTTCTAGCTGTTGATTAAAGAGGGTTTTTTTTCCTCACTAAATTATTCTTTTCCATTCATTCCAGATGCCACATGAGAAAAAGTTGAAATTAACAGGTTGTTGTTTGTCATCTGCCTTTAAATATTACTGCCAAAATATTCGTTGTGAGAGCCATTTACAAGTAAAATGCGCCAAGTGTTGTTGTTTTGCCTCATCACACAAATATTCCCCAGCAGCATGCAGGTTTCCGTGCACGCACACACAGCTCTTTTTTTGCCTGGAGAGAGAAAAGGTTTGACTCTTTGACAACTGACTGACAATTAAAGCGGCAGAAGGTTATGCAAATGAGTTATTTTCACCATGAAAAACAAAAAGAAAAACTCCTCCGGGGTTAATTGCTGTGAAAATCAAGTGCCGTGCCTAGGCCCATTCATGTCAGTGTATGTCAGACTGTGTCCATTCTCAAACTAATGCCGGGGCTTTATGGATAAATATGCCTCTTGGGATAAACCTTAGTCTCTATAATAACACCCATTTGGCAAACATGCATGTTTAAATGGAGTATCTGAGTGCAAGTCAGGTCAGGCCTCTATAGGGTTGTGTGCATGTGTGATAATCATCCTGATAAAATGCAACGAAAATCTATCCCTACAGTTTTTCAAAAAGGTATGAAACACTTTGTCTGGTTCTTTATAAACCTTAGAACATAAGCAAATAATATTAAAAAGGCATATTTCATGATTGCTGCTGCTACAAAAGGCTCATATTCCACAGAGGATTGTACATGTCAGTATTTCATAACTGTAGACAGACAAAATGCACAGTTATCCTCCAGTAGACCAAAATCTTCACTGAGGGTTTGTCAATCTGCTAATCTTGGCACTTTTGAAGTGCAACGTCTCTCCCCCATCCACACAGACTAGGCAGAGAAATTCGCCTGTGGTCAAGGATGGAAAACACAGGACATAGCGGTCACACTAACTAGCATCATCTCATCAATGCCTGACCACTAAAAGTATCTTGAGTCTATATTAGTTTTCCTGTTTTGCAAATTGCCCATGTCTCCAACCCCATCTGCAAAGATCATCATATGTGCTGCAGTGTTACCAACAAGAGTTTCCTTCAATGGGAGTTTCCTTCCCGTACCTTCTGACTGTCCACCAATGAAGTGCACAGCTGACCGGTGGGAATGAGCTGGAGCTGCCGTCATTTAAAATCAAATACGTCTTAGCTGCGGTCTCCCCGGCAGGCTGATGACACCAGAACCAGAAGTTATTCGGATGTGAGCAGGCCAAACACATTTTAAAACCCTCAGCAAACCATGTAATCTTCAGAAATATTCAGTACAACCATGTTATTATACAGTATGGCCATATAACAACCCACTACAGGCACCACTGAAACCTTCAAAACAAAGGTGTGTACCAACCTCTGCATTTTTGATGATTCAACCTGTAACATAAACAGTAATGCTGTGCATGATTCAGTTTGGTGAGCACATGAGATTCTGTGCAGACAAGTGATGTTTTGCTTTGTGTGCAAAAGCTGACAGACATTTTGTACATGTCATGCAGGTTGACCACAACTGAGCATACGTAGATGCGTTTTCCTTTCAGAAATTATTTTTGCACAGAGCTGGCTGCTTTTACATTTGATGTTTTTACATTTAATTTCCCACTCTCCTACTATTACACTACAAGGTTACAAAATGCTGATTGAGGACCATCTTGCAGTCTCAGAAGACCCTGCACCCCCCTGTGGCATCTGCAGGCATAGCAGGCCTTCCACATGGATGTCACAGCAGCAGAGTACTCAACGCAAAGAAAGGCTGAGCTCAAATCCGGATGTATAAAAGAAAAATATAAAGAAAACAAAGCTCTCTCTTTATGGAGGCCATGTGGCCGGTTATCTAAGCCCCCCGGTTTGCGTGATCTCACCACGCTACATGGTCACAATGCCAGTGCTGAGAGAATCCTATCTTCTTGGCTCACGGTAAAGTGATACCCTTTGAGGTGTGGCTGTAGCCACAGGATATCCTATGAAGTTGGGAAATCCCTCTATCAGTGGTGCTCCCCGCCCTGCTGCACGTCAGGGCTAATCAGTCCTTAAGGCCTGGTAATGAGACGCCCGCCACCACTGTCTGCCAGCCAACGCCAGCCTAAGCCCACACTAACTGTGCTGCTCCTAATGAGTGGTAATCACCCAGCAGCTTCCCACAAACCACTGCAGGGATGCCGGCACGCACATGAGGCCGGCAAACCAGAAACCAGGAGGGGAGAAAGAGCAGGGAACTGAAGGAAATGTTTACATGGAGCCACTTAAATAACAACTTGTTACTTTTCTGCTCTGTTCACGAGAAATCAGGCTCCTTGAAACATTGCTGTTTGATACACACCAGGAACTAATTCAGCCAAGTGATAAAACACTTTTTACAGCTACATGCTTCAAAATCACTCCTCCTCAGTAAATTTACACACATCTCATTTGTTAGCCTGTTGTTTTTGGCACTCTGCCTCACCTAATGGAGTGCTGAAAACAATAACACCATCTGAAAAGGCATCAGCTCTGCTCCAAGAACAAACTCATGATAAACAGGTTAAAGATATGACTGGAATTAAATATCAAGTAATGGCAACCACTATATGTGCTTCTTCCGGATGCTGCAGTGCCTTGGTGATTGGTAAATCCTGGTTGCATGACTGTGGGTAGCCTTCCTGTATATGTCGCACATGAACTAAATAAAAACAAACTCTTGACTCAGTGTTAGGACTCGCATTCAGCTCAGTTTACAAGACCACAGAATGACATGCCTTTTACCAAAACTCAAATTTAAACCAATGCAATCGTCTCGAATGGCACGATGGAGCCGCTGGGGTCAACTAAGCAAACAAGTGGCTTCCTTCTTTGACAGTTTATACAATTTCTCATCAAGGTGCTACAAGCTATTAAGTCAAGTAACAAAAGCTCCTCTGAAGTGTCTGATTCAACGTCTGATGATAACAGATTTAGCAGAACCAGCACCTGCCACAACAGGCTGAGGGAAAGAAAATGAGTGCTCACATTCTTGTGGCAAAGGATGACAATTTAAGCGGGTGCTTGACTACGCCAGGAATCCCACCCCACCCTCAGCTGCGCAGACTATGGGCAGGAGAGATTGTGTTTATGTTACACTTACGCTCCACCGCACTCTGGAAATTGGGTATGCAACATTGACCCTCTATTTTGAGTAAATCAGTACCCAGGAGGCCCTAGGATGCCTCGTGCTTGTGGAATATTTATTTGAACAGGTTTGTGTTAGTACGTCCCGCAGTCACAGCCGAGCAGGACTGTGCTGGAGTGTCACCGGTGTCGGGTTTCTGGGAAGCTGGCCACGGGGCAGTCACATTTTGTATCTGTGTCACCTGCGCGGCTCTTTCAGTATGTTTCATGTTCCTCAGCTGCAGGGCTAAATCATTCACTGACACTCATTCATATTCCCTTCTCACTGGGCCACAGAATAATAAATCTGGAGTATTGTAATACCACATGTCTCTCTGCAGTACAGAGGCCATAGATAGAGAACAGACTGACAGAGGGAATTGAAAACAAGTGCTAACTGAATAAGTAAATATGCATTACCATTAGGACCATTAAAGCCGACGTGAGTGCCAATTTGGCACGTCAGTCTTAATACACACTGCCTGCCAAAGGGTGACACTGCTCCAGAGGTAAACCGCAACAAAGCCCAGGGTTATGCTTGTCCTGCACTGAAATCAAGTACAGAGACAGAGAAAATGCTTGATAGTTGCATGGCCATTACAGATGATGACGTTTTACCATGAAGGCCTGACACATTTCCAGCTATTACAGGTGCCATACAGTATGTCTGGATCACCCACTTTCCAAAAATGAGTGCCAACACTTCAGTGCAACACCCAGGAGAACAACATTTACCCGGAGACATGACAAAATGGACCTAAATTAAAACAACACAGTATATTTGCACATGTTTTAGAACTTTGCTCCCACAAGTCATGTTCTCTGTGTACTTTTTTTTTTTTTTTTTTTTTTTACTTTTCATCTGATTTAACACATTTTTTGATTTAAGGCAGGTCTAAGAAGATAACACCAAAACAAGATGGCAGGTTTTTAACACACCGGTCACAACAGGCCTTTAGGGGACCCTTCCTGTACCGCCTCACAGACTCACAACAGCAGCTCCCAGATCACCTAACACTCCTGGATCCTGCACAGCACCCATACCTACCATAAATTTGACTCTGCTGGAAAGGCCTCAAGTGTCATCACTCCACAGTCTGCAGCCATTTGTCTCTGAGCAGGTCTGCACTGTTTTCAGCAGAGGGGAGCTCCAGCAACATCCATCAACAGATAAAAGGTAGTTACAGCAAAAACAGCTCAATGTAGACCGATTTGGTCACATCTTGACAATTTGTCTCCCCAGAGATCAGGTGTTTTCTCTATTAGTTTACATTGAAGTCCCTACACAGGGTGAAATATGGCTGCTCTTCCACCTGACATACTGACCTCATGCACGACCTTCACTTCCCTTTAGTGGAAATGTTCACAGCTGCAATTCACAGCGAAAGAAAACTGAGAATGGAGTTCCTGAGAGCAGACAAACTGGACTTGAGTGCATTATTGCAGCCATTCTAAAGTGGAGGTCATAGTGGGCTACACCTAAAATCCAAGGCGTTCCCTGGGAATGACTTACTTTGAAATATACACCCTTACGAGCTTTCTAAATTAAACATTATTGTGTATATGACATGATTCATGAAACGCTAAATTTTAAAGATTAATTTCCTAACACGTGTTCCAACTGTTTTTCAATCTTGATGGAAGCAGCAGAGAAAAAAAAAAAAAGTCAGTGCCAGAGTTGTGTGATGTTTATGCTGGATGGGGGAATTTTCTGTGCAAGCTGAGCAGACGTTTCGGCCACCAGTTCAGTCAGTCAGATTGCTTTATTGTTACCAGCTGTTGAGTCTGAACCATATACACTCACCTTTCGCTCCGCGCCTGTTTTCAGAGTCGACTAAGGATATGATTTTACAAGTGTTTCAGCAAAATAATCACTCGACCCGCTACCTGCCATTCAGACATGCCAGGAGCTCCTAAACAGTGGGCGATGGCTCAATTGTTAAGGAAAGAATAAGGGGGGGGGGGGGACTCTTCTCAACTACATTACTCCGAGACTACATATAATAGATGCGTCTTTGTAGGTTATGGCTCAGACACCCGCTGACACTGCTATTCGCAAAGAAGAGAAAAAAAAAAAAAATCATAATTGTCAGCAGCTTCAGATCATGCGCAGACAACCTGCTGCAACCACCAGCTGTGAGGCCGAGGTGCGCTCCAAAGTGACACCGCACTGACCCGCACTTATCCACACACATGTGCAAAATACATCCAAACCACTGTCTGCCCCTTCTCACGATCTGCACAGACTATCTAACGTGAAAAAGTTATTACCTGCTTCAACCAATCAAATCAATGAAAGCAGCATCCACACACAGTACGCACAGACGCGCGCAAATACGCACGATCCTTACCCGAAATACGCCGCGGTTGGTCCAGGCAAGTTGAGAAGACACACTATAACTGTGAACGATAACCATCCCAGGAGTAGGTGTCCATCCAGCATTTTGCTGCGGCTCCAGGGCAGATCATTTCGTTTCTCCTGAGTAGCTGTGTAAAATCCCTTGTTGAACGCTCAACACTTCTTATACAGAGAGGAGCTGCGCTGCGCTCCTCCCATCAGCGGAGAGAGAGAGAGACGAGAGAGGGAGAGAGTAGTATGGCAATACTCCGAGACTGGTCAACTGATTCATAATGCACTCTAGAGTTACACACACATAAATCTGCTCCATTGTCTTTTTATTTTTTGATTGTCTGGTCTGTGGGCGTTTTAATCGTCTAAGGACTATATGGTTTTAAAAACATGTTTACCTTCATTCAGTGACAGTTTATTCCCAGCATGAGCAAACCCTGATTTAGTTAAATCAACTAAAAGAAGGATAATGCATTTGTCTTCAGGCAGCACAAGTATAAATCCACTATCCTGATGAAAGTAAATGTATTCAGTATGAGTGTTTGAGTAATGTTTGTGCACAGTTTTTCACCATCACCTTCCTCATGGCTCAACTGTAAAACCTTTTGGAAGAAAATACTGCATTCTGAAATGTAGTGGAAATGTTATATGTTTGGTTGTTATATATAAGGTTAAACAACTAATGGATTCACAGAAATCAGCTTCCATAATGCATCTACATTGACAATTTTATTAAGATACGTTTACATTTGTTGAAACTGAGAGACGGAATCAGCCTCCTCATTTATTGATCCAACACCCTGTTATCTGTTTTGTGAGTTCTGCACCCTACGGACATGTGATCCAAACTGCTTTTCCAATGTCAGACCTCATTGTTAGTTGTTTCTGTATGCCTGCATCGACTTCGTATTTTACATCATATAGGACGGAAAGACTTTCTGTCTGGTTGTTTTTCGTTAAAGATTGTCAAAGTTAAATATCAGTCTGGTCTTGTCTTTCAGAGACACGGTGATCAGTTCTTTTAACCACATGCACTGAGGTGAGTTCACCTGCAGTTCACAATGAAGAAAGCAAATTTGTCCACAAATATAACTTAAGGCAATTTCACAACAGTTGAAGACGAAACCTTTTAATCACTTTGCAGAATATCATATTGTGGACCATAAATCAATTGGCAAACTATCAATCACCCTGGCAAGTAATCTGAACCTTTTGGCAGGCCTACTCTTGAAAAATATTTACTCTTCCTACGCACTGATTGCATAAGATTTGAAGATTACCAAAACATTTGGTGATTGTCACAGACAAGCCTCTCCAACATGCACATAGGATTTGCTCAAAAATATAAAACGTCTACTTACACATACACACACACTAAGTATGTTTTGATTTATTACAATAACAACAAATTGTTAAAGCATTTGTTTTGTAGTTGAAGGTATGAGTCATTTAACTGCCGTGACAGAAATATTGACAGATTTATTCTGGGTTTGACAGCAACACTGAGTGAGAAGCAGTAATACAGAGTTGTTGACTAAGTTGACCTCTTGATTTGTAAATAATATCCTCAGACTTTGCCAGCTCAGGATTTCTTTAGTCAGGGACAACCCTACTTAACTCCTGTGTAAACACCTTTCAGTGGCTCAGCTACCACCTGACATCTTTTGTGTCCGCACACACCTTAATTTCTGGCATTTATAAGAGAGAGAGAGTGAAGTATCTGAACTTGGGACAGGGGCCAGCTTTTCTCAGCTACACCTGGGGAGAGCTCCTGCCAGCATTCTGGATGAAGTCTATTCATTTCCAATCTCGAGCAATATCAAACACATTTAACACAGATCGCAGCTACAGATGGGCCAAGTTTCTACTTTCTGTGTGCAAACAAAATGGCATCTCAAATTACAGATTAAAGCGAGCGGGCTTGATAATTACTGTTGCGTGTTTCGCATGATATTGAGTCTCTGATGATCACTACCCTCAAGAGATCAGTCGTGATTTGACTTTTGGATGGCATATAATTATAAGACAATCTGAGTATTGTTGCACATGACAGGTTGACTCTTTAAGATCTTAAAATTAAAATATAAATGACTGTTTTCACAAAGGAAGACCATAAATACATGTAGGAACAGATTAGGCATGGTGAACGTTGCTGTTTGCATGATTTCACTTTTAAATCTCATTCAATATCATTTGACTATTCTTACAGGTGAGCACATGAAAGCGCTGGAATGTGCTTTTTTTAACGTTATAAGCTTGTCAGTCATTCCTAGAGGGCAGTTATTCAAAAGCCTAAAGGCCCCCAGTAAGGGCCTTGCTTCTTAATAACACCTGGTTTTAAGGAGATCAGCAGGAGGGTTTGTCAGTACATGACAAGAATGGACACTAATCCCGAGCAATACCCACTGGTCCTGCATGTCTCTTGAGTGGGATAATTGATTCCCACACCCTTCTTAAAACACACTCGCCCCCTCTTCTCAGACCAGGCAACCAAGAAAACAGAGCTTGTTTCATTCTGGTGTCGAGGGAACACGGCCATGAGGACAAAAGCGTGTGGTTTTTACCCGACTCCTATGAGGGTTGAACTGAGGGCTGTCATAAGTGTTGTAGGTGGTAGCAGAAATTTGTTTGGTAATGGACACTAATCTCTTTAGGCTGTCAAGAGTATTTCCCTCCCTGCTGTCGGAGATACTGCCTTACCCTCCTCGGTTCTTTGTGATTCTTTCTCAAAAACTAATGCGCATGTAATTTGAACAAAACGCAACTTGGATGTGAATATTATAGATCCTCCCGAAAACAGCCGTATCAAGTGTTACTGAGAAGCCTTAAGTAACAGTGTAGAAAAGTCAACTTAGTTTCAGGTCCAAGTGTGACTAGAATACTCAGTTCAGATTAGACTTCTAGCCTGCAGTGTTACATTTCTTTGCAATTACAATGAGGTTCCTCTGGGCATTGAGGTTAGACATACTTCTGTGCTCCGACGATTCAAATGAGATGGAATGTGCTGTAGGATGTTGATGGAGTTTGAGGTATTTCCTTGAAAGGTGCAATCTCCTAAAATGTACTCAAAACAACAAATATATATTTCTGTGTGGGTATTTTGGGCAAACATTTTGTAAAAAAAAAAAAAAAAAAATTAAAAGAAGGCATTTTCTATATTTAATGTATGTATGTATATATTCATTAATTTATACAGTACATATATTTATATCTTTGTCTTTTTAATCTGTACCTTGCACCACTAGAGAATTGTCTTTTTAATTTTGTTGTACATGCATGATGACAGTAAAGTATTCTATTCTATTCTATTCTATTCTATTCTATTCTATTCTATTCTATTCTATTCTATTCTATTCT
>JAPTGZ010000010.1:22267232-22280959 GCA_029814645.1 Fowleria isostigma | reverse complement strand
GTGATCCAGAATCCAGGATCTCTTCCGGATCTTCACCAAAATCTAATCGATTGGTCCTTGTATCATTCCCAAGGTATTCTGAAAATTTCATCGAAATCCGTCCATAACTTTTTGAGTTATTTTGTACACAAACAGACAGACAAACAGATAAACGCCGGCAAAAACATAACCTCCTTGGCAGAGGTAATTAGATATGGAATAATTTTTTAAAACATGTTCAACCAAATGGTTGATTTGTGACTTTATGGTAATAGTAGAACAATTAAACCAATATGAAATAATGGATTGTTATAAAATCAAAACCTGTTCATCTATTGCTGCAAATATTAAACATTTAGTGGTGGTGCATCATGAATGTGTTGAAATAATTAACTTAGTCATTTTTTTTTTTACACTTTCTGAGTTGATATTAGTAAGTATGTTAAAAAAAATAATCTAGAAATGACTCGCCCAAGGGAATAAGAAATGCAAACAAAAAAGTTTTTTTTATTAGGTTTTTCTTGGTGGGGTAGTTAAAGAGTTAAACTCAAAGTTGTATCTAAAACATAGGGAAGCCACTTGGCGTTTAGACATACTCGCACTGAGACTCAAACTGGAGTCGACCTGGGAACACCTCAACACCTGGGAATTTAATTTTTTTGACAAAGTTTTATTTTTCTAAATGTTTCACCTCTGTAAGTAGCTTTGGCTTGGCATCTAACCTGGCAGAATTAATATTAAAAATAAATCAATAAATCACATCACAGTTAAAACTGCAAGCACTTTCAAGCACTTTAACTAAAAATCAATAATATCCGTTTTTCAGAACTTGAAAACATAACATTGAAATTCAAGGATTTTCAAGGATTTCAAAGCACCCGTACAAACCCTGAATAATGTTAGAAAAAAAAAAAATCTCTAGTAGGATTTAAGCTCTTTTACACTATTACAAAGTCAAATTATCACTTCTAGTAAATAAAAAACATACAAAACGACAAATAAGAGGATGTGAATTTTTTATGTGCTTCATGTTTCCTCACGTTCAGAATCAGATGTTGACTTTACTCAGATTTCCAACTGCAGCCAGACACAAGAAAAGTCACTGTCGCTGCTTTGGAGTATTTTATCTTGCATAGTATTTCATCCGCTGACATCAAATCTAAAAAATTCACAATCTATTACAATACAGAAAAAAGTGATATTCAATCTAACTCCTATTTAAATATTGTACAAATTGACACCAGTGTACGTCGCCCAGGTAACGGTTCAATCCCACACATATCCGTCTCGGTCTGTGGTGGGCTTTGCTCCTCGGGGTAAATGAGGTCTTCAGGGCTGATGTCGGTGGCTCTGTCCGCATTGTGCGTCTTTAAATGAGGGGGTGGGGAGGACATTAGTCCGAGTCTGTGTCGTGGCGCCTCCTGTGGCTTTGTGTGGCACCAGCGGGGGCCGTCTTGTGGCTGGCTGGGTTACGGGGGGCAGGAGACCCCCCGTCAGAGGAGTCTGTGTCATGCCGCTGTCGATGATGGGGGTGTTGCTCGGCCTTTGCCCCCCCCCTCGAATGGCTGTCATGGGGTCTGGCTCCACTCTGACTATGGTATGATGGATTATGACGATGGTGGTCCTTTTTGTGCCTGAAGAGTAAAAGGAAACAAACAATCAGCCGGTGGGTCATGGTGATTGGCCCTTCTGTAAGTGGTTGGTGAGAGAGGTCGGGAAGACACCGCTGGATTCAACCACATTCACTTATTTAGAGTCAAAAATACGATTAGATTGTGTCCCAATTCTAATTCTAAACACCATCTTTGTATTGGTTTACATTGTGATTCCTTGACCAATGGAAAACATGATTAATAACATTATGTAAAAATAATTTATCTAAATATTATCATGTATAATTATCATATAGTATTATATATTATATCATATGATCAGGTGCAATATCCAAATTTCAGGAAGGTTAAAGGTTACTATCTCCTGTAAAATAGATATCCATAGCAAAGTAATATCAGTGAAAATGATCAGAATTTGACTTTTTTTTATGGTTGATGATACTTCCTCCCCTATAGTCCTAATATAAAAGATATAACAATTAATTAAATGAACAGGTTTTCTTTTTCCTACTCTTCGAGCATAAATTAATTAATTTAACATACTGAATTTGTATGTATTCTGTTGAATGACTGGAGTCAACTCCAATCAACTCCATTGCACTAAATATTGACCCTCATTTGGCATTTTGCAGAAGGTGTTAGAAAGCATTATCCAACACATTCACCCACATGTTTAACTGGGTTGTGATCTGGTGACAGTAGGTCACAGCATCTGGATCACATCATTTTTACGTTCAGTAAATTACTTACCTGCACATTTGTCAATATCACCGACTGCACACTTTGTTACTTTACTAATTATTATTATTTTCATTATTATTACCATTAATGTAATTTTAGTCACTTTACCAAATGTGAATATTTTTAATTTTCTCTCTATGTTTGTGTTGTATTTGATGCCTGTTGTCTTGTGCTGCTGTAAATGTGAATTCCCCACGTGGAGGATCAATAATGTTTATCTTATCACTGAAGTCTCGTGTCCTGTCCTGTCCTGGGGCAGACCACTGCTACTGGTTTATCCTTTTTATTTGTGATCCCCTGTAAACTGTGTGGGACAGTGCCTCAGCGCCCCCTAGTGCCGACTGAGGACAACTCCAGGTTTTCTTTGGCTCAGCTTTAACCCTTTAACTACCCCACCAAGAAAAGCCTGATGAAAAAATGTTGCTTCTTACTCCCTTCAGTGAGTAATTTCTAGATTGTTTAAAAAATCATATTTAAGTTAAATTTGGTTAAACATGTTTTTGTTTTTTTTAACATATCTAATTTTAGTTTTTTGTGGTATCAAAAGACATAATTATGTTCAGGAAGGCCTTTTATACTATTATATGCCAAAAAAAAGTATTCATATCTTTCTTTTTTTTTTTTTTTACTGATTTTCATCTTTCTTGGCTCAGTTAGGTTCAGATAAATTAGGTACTCCACTTGTTGAAATATAGTGACTCAAAATGTGATAAACCACTGGTTTTCAACCTTTTTTGGCTTGTGATCCTATTTTAAAATTACAAATTTTTGGTGACCCCAGACATTCAAAACGAAGACTTTTTTTTGCTAAAATTCATTCATTTTTGATCATGTAATAGTTTACTATGTTGCAAATAAATGTTAATTTTAGATGACATTTAGGCTATGTAATGTATATTACTATATAGAGGCAAAAAAGCCAGGTGTAGATTACTGCACAAATTAATAATAATAATAATAATAATAATAATAATAATAATAATAATAATAATGGATTATATTTATATAGTGCTTTTCTATTAAGGCATACTCAAAGCGTGAATCCATTATTCATTCACTCACACATTCATACTTTGATGGTGGTAAACTCCACTTGTAGCCACAGCTGTCCTGGGACACACTGACAGAAGCGTGGCTGCCGATCCGTGTCTACAGCCCCTTCGACCACCACCAACATTCACACACATCCATACACCAGTGTGAGTAGCTGCACTGGAGGTAAGGTGGGTGAAGCGTCTTACCCAAGGACACAACAGCACATGAGTGGGACAAAGCAGGAACCGAACCGCCAACCTTCCGGTTATTGGACAACCTGCTCTAAATCCTGAGCCACGGCCGCCCCAAAATTGAGAAATGTATTTCCTTGGTCAGGTTATGTACAGTCAGTGGAGCTGGTATTTACAAGGCTGAAAATTAAAACTACACAATAACTCAAACTATGAATTATAAAAGAGCTGCAGCATCTTAAACAGGCCAAAATGAACATGTGAAAGTTGATCAAGATATGCCCTCTCAGATACTATATCCTGTATTTTCTTTGAACTTAATTTTTATTAGGAAAAGCATGTGGTGTTTAAATTATAATGAAATACATATTGAATCATTAAAAAATATTTTCTGATTGTAATTTTTTTTTTTTTCAATTACTAGAAATTTCAGGCGACTCCACTTGAATTCCAGGTGACCCCACATGGGGTCACAACCCCAAGTGGGGTTATGCCGTGCTAAACCATTTTTATGAGCAAGCAGTTAAAGGGTTAAAACATATGGATGTGACGAAAAAACCTTTTCCTGTTGTCATCTGAGTCCGACGAGGATGAGTCCCTTCTTTGCCTTTTCTTCTTTTTTTCCTTCTTCTTTTTCTCCTTTTTGCTCTTTTTCTCCTTCTTTTTCTTTTTGCTCTCATGCCTGTGGGAATTTTTAACGCATGAATATTCATTATTGAACAAAACGGGACACTGAACAAACTTTGTGGTATCAGACACTGTACATCAAAGTGTGTTATCAGATCAGATGTGGTTACCCAGATCATGCGCTCACCTTTGTTCCACTTCTCCTTTATCTGTGCTCTCAGATGTCTTTGTTGTTGAGGCTTCTGCTCGACCCTCGGTCTTATGATGCTGGAAAGAAAGCACTTCTTTGATCAGTTGTTTATCCTTTATAATGCAGGTATGTGTTTAGGGACAGCTTAGATGACATCAGAGGGAAAACTCACGGTAAAAACTGACAATCCTATTTTCGCAGCCTCCTTTTCCCGTTGGGACAGGACCAGTTTCCTTGACCCTGCACTGCAGACGGAAAAATACACATCAACGCCTTCCAGTCAGCACATTATGATAACAAGCTCTCCTGCCACCAGCTGAACGTGAAGATGAATATTTCACCGGGGGCTGAACTCTTAGTTATTTGCAAGTGAAGATATCAAATAAAAATCACCTTGAGTTTCCAAAGCCTGCGATGCGGTCCACGTTTCTCTCATCGCCGTCCGGTTCTTCTCTCCTGCAAACATCTGCGAGGTCCTACACAAATGGAGAAATTACACTTACAGTTGTGTTCAAAATAATAGCAGTGTGTTTAATAACGTGAGTGAAGCTCAAAATCTTATGATAGTCTTTTTATTTCGATGCATAGGGTAACATTGTACTTTATATCCTATATCAAAATGTGAGGAAAAATTTGTAAATGTTTTAATTTCTTTAGAGAAAATGAAGAAAAATTAATATTGGGATGTTCAAAAAAATAGTAGTGTGGAGTTCAATTAATGAAGATGTGAGGCACTTCTCAGAAACTGTAGTTATACAATTAAATATTAGTTTAGTGATTCACAGGAATGCTAAATCCTGAAGATTTTTCAGTTTATACAGTAAATATGAGCTTGTAAAGAAAAATGCAGAGAGTTATTTTTTTTGAACAGCCCAATATTCATTTTTCTTCATTTTCTGTACAGCAATAAAAAAAATTGACACGTTTTTCTTCAAGTTTTGATTTAGGATATAAAGTGCAGCGTTGCCAATGCAATGAAATAAAAACTATTATAAGGATTCTGAGATTTACTCATGTTTTTATTCAAATATATTTATCACTGCTATTATTTTAAACACAACTGTTTGTAAGGCTTATTCTTAAACTTAAAATGTTTACAATAGGGGTGTAACGGTACAGAAAAATTTTAGCACGGGGGTCTTTGTTCGATTCATTTTTGATATGGTTTAGGTATAGTGAAGGAGACCACTTTCTTGGAAAAAAATTTATTGAAATAAAAAACTAGGTTTAGGTACAGTTCTTCTCTTGGTAGCAGTAATAGTAACGGTTGGGTGGTTTCATTTTAAACAGGGTTCCTACAGGCTTCTACAAGTTAAATTTAAGACTTTTTAAGGCTTTTTTAAAACGACTTAGAACAGAATTTAATGCCAATTTCACAGCCTTTGTGTACGACCATACAAGGTCAGCTTTTTCAGGCAACGTGCATGTGGCTGCGCATGTGTTGGGCTGAATGTTCTGTGATCATTTCCAATATAAGCCCCTTTTACACAGCACTTCTGTCATGGGAATATTTCACCTATTTTCCACAACGACGTCTGTGTAAATGCGATGGTTGGATCATTTGGTCTTGCCTTTATCGCGGCTTTGTAGCGCCTCTGGAGGTAGTAACAGAGCCGCGATTAAGGTGGGATCATGATTGCGGAACACTGCGTAAAAGGGACACCTCTCAGTCTGCAACCAAGGTGTGATGTTTTGATGACAGTCGCCCTCTGCACAGGAGAGACAACTGGCACATTTGGAGGCACCGGCATGACTCCACGGCTATGTGTCATTTTCACCCATCTGATGAGCACGAACAAAGCTGGCCAAGGTCAGCTTCGTTTGTGGCGGGTACGAGCTCGGCTTCACTCATGCCTGCAGCGGCGCTCCGTACCAGTGTCTCCAGTCCGTGCATCTGCTGTCTCTCCCACATCAGGGGATTTAAAAATGCATCACTGCTCCTTTAATTCCAGAATGTAGGTCCACTTGGTAAATGTCCATCCTGTCTCACCTCTGCTACACCTTTGTCTTAGCTGGGTAAATCAGACAATGGTGGAAAAAAAAGGTAGGATCACAATCTCACCTTTTTTCTGCGATCTCTGTGTAAAAGTGGTTATAGATTATCGGGTTGGAACAGGTGGAACTGTGTCAACTAACACTACTTTCTTTGCGGTCTGGACATTTAACAAACACATTTTAACACAATACAGCCAACAAGTTTATGGCAACATACCTTAAGACCAACAATATCAAATTTAATTACATTTAAAGTCTTTTTAAGGTATTAAATGAAGATTTGTAAATTCAAGACTTTTAAGACACCACGGGAACCCTGTTTAAATGCGTTATTCAATTTGACGTGTTACCAGAAATAAAATTGATCTTCACAAAACAGTGCCAGCACGCCACTCATGTTTTGTTGACTTGTCTCTCTCCATTGACATAACTGATAGGGAATCCAAAATGCTCCCAAATCAGAGACCGTAGAGAAGACAGAGGGTCTTCAGCTCTGGTTTTGTACCTGTGACACTGCTCTGAGCTGCCATACTGGTTCACCTTCAGCATATGGACTGCTGGACATGGACTGCTTAGACGTCCATCTAGGATCTCAAATCCGCTTGTGTCCACCCTGCTTATACTGTGTGCGTTCCAATTCAAGGTTTATGTGGAAACTTCAGGCGAGTGTTTGTGTTCTTCACATAGGTTACGTGTATTCATTCGGTACACCTCTGCATTGTATTGAGGGTCCCGCGCTGAAACCGTTCCATACAAACGAGTGCATCATTACACCCCTAGTTTACAAGCTTTCCAGTGAGAGCAAAACATAAAAGTAAATACCTCTTTGGTCAGACCAGTGGGTTGCCTCTTTATATTCTTGTGTCCTCTAGAAGAGAAAATAAACTTCTTATACTTGGTTTTTGGTAATCCAATTACTCCTTTCTAATGAGTTATACTTACAATGCAGCCATCAATGCCTCATGCTCCGCAGCCTTTACCGCAGCGAGCTCGTCTTCTTTGGATAAAGCTGCTCCACCCTTTTTGTCTCTTGAATACCATGTCAGATCTTTGCCTTTTTGCCATCGTCCCACAGGTGCCATCAAAGAGTTCCCTAGAAACAACAGACAGAAGAAATGACAGTGAGAGCATATGGTGCAAATCAAAAATCTACTTGGCAACCAATGTAATGTTATGGGATTATGGAATTTTAACTTTACTCGTCAGTCAAAATCGAATACGTTTTTAAGGCAAAAATGTTTCTACATTAATAGATCAAGGCCAACATGTTACTCCATTATATCACTGCATTAAAGCTAAACTGATCTGAAAAGTAATACAGCAATGAAAAAAACTTTGTGTAAAATTTGATGGTGTCCAAAATCTCAGATAAAAAGTATCATGTAATATCTGTGGAAAAAACTGTTTTGTGTTTCAAAAGGTCTGGCTGCATCAGAGACAGAAACAAATGCTAATTATGTTTTGTTTATTGTTAAGAGGAAAAAAATAAACAAACCGTCATGGCGGTTTCAAAATGTCGTGTGTTTCAGGGGCATTATCTTGCTGAAACATACAACTTTGACCTTGATGGAACAGCACACGTGTGGAATGGAACATGTGCGTTGCACAATGATACAATACTTGGTGGAATTCAAAGAGGAGTTTAAAGCAATTCTTAATGCAATATATATATATCACAAAAGGAAGGGGTGTCCAAAAACTTTTTTTCACCACTATACATTACCTGCTTTTCAAATACATGTTGTTTTATTGTACAAGAAAGAGTTGTAAGTACCTCCCTTTATTTATAATAATATTAGGCAAATTAAGAAATTTTGATGGGTACTACTTTTCACCATTTTGTATTGGAGCTATTTCATAAAATCCTACATACGGTACTTGGAGCTTTAAATGTTTTGACCCTTTAACTACCCCACCTAGAAGCCTGATGAATTTCTTTTGCTTACATTTCTTACTCCCTTGGGTGAGTAATTTTTAGATTGTTTTTTTTTTTTTTTTAACCATATTTACTAATATCAACTCAGAAAGTGTAAAAAAAACAACAACTTACTAATAGGGGTATCAGCAAGAATCTGGCTAAACAATACAAATTACAATACTGGGATCAAAAATCATATTGATGGTTGTCTCACATTAAAAACAATAATGTATTTAAATTATTTTACCAATACTTAATTCAGATACACTGATAGTTTTCAAATAAATCATATTTTTAACCATTGTTTTCATTGTTGAAGTTTAAAAGTCTGGGTGTGCGACAAAGACAAAAGTGTGATTTTGACACTTCTAAGGATGTTTTTAAAAAATTATAATAGAAAGGTGGTACTTTTTTTAGAGGTGGTTTTAGCATTAGTTTGACAAAGGAAGTAGAATTTGTACAAAATGATGTGTACTAAAAATAAAAAATATAACCAAAGAAGAAGAAGAATAAAAATATGACCAAAGAACGTAAAAGTGCACCTAGTTAAAGAACTGTACATATTGTTTATTTTTTTACTTAATCTTTTTTTTTTTTTTAAAGTGTCCTTTCCTGTTTTCAAGTCATACTGTTCACATGTTCTTTAAATTACCTCCTGGAAACAAATAAAGTTTTCTGAATCAGAATAACAGCGTCCTTGGTGTTATTATTGGAGCTTGTGTTCCTATTCTAAGCTGGTTAACCGTGTATGTTATTTCTTGTATTTCTGTCTGTCATGTACCGCTGTGTTGGCCACTACGTAGGTCTTTTTTGGCACACTGACAGCGGCGTGGACTCAGCGGCGTGGAGACGTGTCTGCTCACACACACTGGGCAATGAAAGCTCGGACCTGCTGATTTCAGAGGAGGAACCAAGATCAGCACCGGAAAACTCGACCATTCTGTAAACTGTGTAATGAGGGACGCGACAATTAAAGGTACGTGGAGCCGTGATGTGACCTTTAACTGAGCTTTCACATGTGCTGCCTAGCAAACCGCTGCTTACATCCTCGTCAAAAAAAAAATCATGCTTCACACGGTGCTTGTGTCTGAAAGTGGGGACAGTTTTGGGAACTTACCGAGATAATTTTCCCTGTGTTTATCGACTTTAACATCGTCCCAGTTGAACTGGTCCTGTCCTCCTCGGACTCCTCCAGATCTCGAAGACCCAAACATTTTTAGTCAGTTATGGTAGTTTTGACTGAAGCTAAAAACTGTTAGCTCCACCGGCTAATGCAGCTACACCAGCAGCACGATTGATCAGGCCTTCGTCGCACACTCATCCGGGGAGTTTTCCGTGAAGTTTCAACTCTACTTCCCGATGTTAAACACAACACCGGGTTTCTTGGATGGAAGTACTTTCAATACGTCAATAACTGATTTTTTTAAAAAATCCCAATCCACGCGAAACAGTTAGGTACAAATCAAGTGCCAGTTTAGAGTTGAATTTTATTTAATGCTAAGCTATGCTATGAAGCTAACGATATTGATATAACTAGAATGTCTGACCGTACGCACATGCCTCGTATCGTTAGGGATGAGATTGTAAATACTGCTCATCTACATGTATTTACAATGTCTCAGTTTCTATCGTATATCCTTTGTTAATAATCTTAAAAAACACGTTTCTATTGTTGCGCGCAGTCACGACGCTCGTGAACGTATCGTGTTGATGTTTTGGCGCGCAGTGATGACGTAGACAGCACAAATGGCTCTGACAGCGGAGGCGCAGCGCAGAGGAGGCACAAAACATTCCGGAGACTATACCAAATACCTGGAATAACTTAACTCCTAATGTACATGAGATATTTTTCAAGACTATTTTCAGGTAAGACACAGAATATTTGTTTTTTAGGGGCCTGATTTTTTTTTATGTTTTATGGCGTTGTATCACTCCACCGCTGACTGCCATTCATTTGCTGTTGAAGGGGCCAGGGTATTTCTGCTGCTTAATCGAGGGAGAAGAGGAATGTTCATTTTGTACGATTAAGCTTATAAGTTCTTCTATAGTACATATTCAAAGCATCAATTAACAGGCTCAGCATTCCTATCTATATGTGCAAAAATAGTGCTTTATTCCAAAGAGTCAAAGTATACTGTAGTGGTACCGAATTAGCATTTTTGTCTGTCAGAAATGTGCCAGACGTTTGTAGTCATTATACAGCTAGAACAGGGGTAGGCAACTCCGGTCCTAGAGAGCCACTATCCTGCATGTTTTAGGTATTTCCCTCTTCCAGTACACCTGGTTTAATTAATGATCAGCTCATCATCCAGCTCTGCAGAAGCCTGATAGCGATCTAACGGCTTCCAGGTGTGTGGAAGAGGGAAATATCTAAAACATACAGGACACCGGCTCTTTAAGACTGGAGTTGCCTACCCCTGAGCTAGAGTAAAAGTGTTACTTTATCAGTTTCTGTGCATAATATTTGGATTGACAAAAGGTAAAACCATAACACATACTATAAACATCAATGATACTTAAATAAGTACTATACTACAGCTACAGACTGAATGCAATAAACAACTTCCTGCAGGGTTTCCTCTTTTTAGATCTTTAGGTTAATTCTAAATCTTTTATTACTGTGACACGAGTTCAAATAAATGTGTTTTTAAAGAGCAGTGTGTAATATTAGTACTTCCTTTAAAGAACAGATATGTTAGAACTGTGCTTCAGTCATTGAATACACATACTGACCTTTGTTATTTTGACATTCTCCTCAACAAGCTACCCATTGTCTGATACGGATTTCATGTGATTTCTAATTGGATTCAGGCCGATGTCAATCACATGTTATTTAGTGCACATGGCGAAAGTCAAAATTGGTACAGCCTCCAATAAATGTCATCCTGTGCTGGTTGTGATCTGGTTGTAATCACACGCCTCTCATTTCCTGTCACTCGCTTGTTGTAAGTGCTTAACAGGTTTATTGGTTTGCAGAGGCTGCATCATTTTTAGCCTTTTGCTTCTGAAGGTTTGCGGTGCTCAGCATATGTGATCCTGCATATTGATCTTTGATTTCAGAGTTGTGTTTCAGTTTAAATGCATTGAGACAGACCTTAATAAAAAAAAACAAAGGCAGTCATTGGTTTCAACAAAGTGACACTGTGCACCCTCACATATTTTACAGTGAGGACTTCCTTGTTCCATATCTGATGCTGTGAATTCAAACCAATTCCAAACGACTGCTCTGTCTCTGCCATGTTGTTTGTGTGACTGATTCATTTGGGGGAAGGGGAGGGAGGGTTCTACCTCATAGAACTACAGGAATCCAGAAGGACATGTTGTTGGCGATTCAAAATACCTATATTTTATAAAAATAAAACTCAGTGTGATGTGCAAATTAAATTTTTCGGTTAAATAGATTTTTTTCCAGCCCTAGTTGTAAGCTTTGAATATTTGAGGCAAAAGTAACTGTTGGAAAACTGATGATTAATAGTGTTTTTATTTTGTAGATGGGTCAGTCGTGACATTTATTGATTTAGCTGATTAACCCATAATGATCCTGTGCTATTTTTGTGTCAGTTCCCAAATTATCATTTTTTTCTCTCTATTTAACCTTTCTTAAGGGATTTACCTCCATTTACCATAATAGTATCTAGGGCTGCACAGCATTGTGATAATTATTGTTCACCTAAAGAAATACCAATTTCATCTACTAAGAAAAATGTTCCTTACAATGTTAAAATGAGACAATTGTGTGTATGCTGACTCAAGTATTTATAATTTAAGGCAAAATGCTCTACTAGTACAATCAATAACACAATTCTGTGGTAGAACCTGGTGATGCTGAGCCATAGACCTTCACATACAAACACAGTCAAATATTTGGTCATTTTATTCATATATAACAATATCTAAATGACATGGATGTATTACATAATAACTAGTGTCAGAATACCACCATGGAAGAGCTTTAACTATATTCCATTTCTTGTCTTGGTTTGGTAAATACTGCATATACAAAAAAAAAAAAAATCTTTAAATATTAGTGTTCAGGCCTTGCCCAAAGTTGTGCTCTGAAAATTTCACACCTTTTCAACATTAATAATATTTAAACTTACATTCAACCAGCAGCAGTAGCATTGCTTCAGTTTTTTTTTGCCAGAATAACTATCATGATAGAGTGGTAGAGAAAACCACTCTGGTACCCCATGGTGTTGAAAACAGAAAGTTAATGGGGAAAAAAAAAGAAAACTAGAAAAGCCCTTGGAGAGTGCAGACCTCTGCCAAGCATGATAGTACCCCCATATTGTGAGTCACACCAAAGTAATAATCCCACATTTATTTTTATCAGTGCCCCAACTATTTTATTTATTATTATTATTATTATTATTATTATTATTATTGTGGAGTTTTATGCACAAATGCTGAAAATGGTTCTATTTCCCAATGTTAAAGAATCCTTTAAAAAAAATCCTGGAATTTCATCAAAATCTGTCCAGTAGTTTTTGCATAAAGTTGCTGACAGACAGACAGACTGCCCTGAACCTGCCCCCCACACACCCTCATGAGGAGAAACATTCGAACCGAATTAGTGCATTTGGACTGGAATAAAATGTCGGATCATTCCCAAAATCAATTAGATTGTTCCTTTTGTCATTTCCATCATTTCTTGAAAATGTTATCAAAATCCGTCTAGTAGTTTTTGTGTAAAGTTGCTAACAGACAAACACCAGCAAAAACATAACCTCCTTGGCGGAGGTAATGAATATTGCACATTACTGTGATAAGGATATTTTTTCAATATTTAAATCATGTATTTACCTATATTTAATTCACTAATACTTTAATCATAAAGCTGAGATTGAATGTAATTAAAATGAAAGTTCCATGTCAATACACAAACAACATTTCAACAGCTCAGAATATTCATTACAAATGTGACAAAACAGTTTAGAAATAATGAAAATAATAAATTAATAAGAAAAAATTATAAAAATTCTAGTCACTTTTCAATATTACAAATTAGAATTACAAATTAAGTAAAAATTCATGTAAAATTGAGATGACTAGGTGTAAAAGTTATATTGGATTACACACAGCACAGTATGGATGTCTCTGATTGGACCATCAGCTGCACGTTTCCACCAATAGAAAAGCGGTGATATATTTTCTTTCATGCAAGCACTTCTTGATTGCAAGAAATTCCCTAGATGTACAAAAATTATAGTATTTGGATGACAATTTCACCCTCTGTATGAAGTACGATCAATACCTACAAAAATCCCATAATGTACAATCAGCTGACCCCTTCAATACATGCCTATTAGCAAACGGCCTGCACAGCGCACTGTGATGCACGACGTACCACAATTGCCACAATGTTGCATGGCAACACGAAATAATAAACAGTTTATCAAACCAGCTCAGTTGAACCAAGAACTATGCATTAAAGCTTT
>JAPTGZ010000010.1:22234120-22261221 GCA_029814645.1 Fowleria isostigma | reverse complement strand
TGCTCTGTATTGATTTTCTTTTATCTTTCTTATGCAGGACGACGCAAAAAGCCCAAACCGGCTTATCTGAAGTCTCCACCTCAAGGGAAAAAAAAAAAAAAAGAAAAACATTTATATTTAATAAAAATAACATATAAAATACATGAGCTCAATAATGAATATGCATGATTTTAACAATAAACAGAACTGAATCTACATGCACATACATACAAAAACAGTTATTTAAGATGGAATTTTTTCAGGCGATATGGTGGTACAGTGGGTGGCACTGGTGCCTCACAGCAAGAAGGTCCTGGGTTCGCGTCTATCACCTTTCTGTGTGGAGTTTACATGTTCTCCATGTGTCTGCGTGGGTTCTCTCCGGGTCATGCACTGATGGGTTCATTGGTTTATGTAAATTGCCCAGAGGTGTGAATGTGAGAGTGATTGTTTCTCTAAATGTTGGTGAACTGGCGACTCGTCCAGGGTGTACCCCGCCTTCACCCTTAAGCAGCTGGGATGGGCTCCAAGTGACCCTAGTGAGGATAAAGAGGGTTCAGAGAATGAATGGTTCCTGTTTTCTTTTACTAAACTAATGAAGGATAGCATCAACATGTGTCCAGCTCCCACGTTAGGACGGCTAATGCTAATGCTAATGCCATAGTCAACAAGACAAGACCAGATGTTTTGAAAATGACAGGAAATGTACGTCTTTCATCAACACTCCGAAATAAATTAAATAATGGACTGAAACATGTAAACCAGGGTTTTTTTTGAAGTGCATGTAAACACGTCACATCTGTTTCCACCAATTATCAGATCACTCCCAGTTATCGTATTTTTATGGTCATGTAAATGGGCTCAGTGTCTTCACTAATCATTATTAGGATTTCTGCGACATTACTTTTCGGTGACCAACTTTGCCTCCTTTTCGTCTTTTTCGCTGTAGGAAAAGCGTCTAAGAGATAGAAAAACGGAGTCAGAGGACAGCCTCCAGAGGCGTTTACGTGCAGCCAAGGTGGACATGGAGTTCAGTAAGTATCCTCATTTGCACACACAAACTTAAAGGGTGATACACAGGGTTCGTACAGGTGCTTGAAATTCTTGAAAATGCTTGAATTTTAATGTGTTTTCAAGGTCTGGAAAGTGCTCGCAATTATAACTCTGTGACGGTTTTCTGCGGGTACTCCGGTTTCCTCCCACCATCCAAAGACATGCACTGATAGGTTAATTGGTTAATCTAAATTGTCCATAGGTGTGAATGTGAGAGTGGTTGTTTGTCTATATGTCAGCTCTGCGATGAACTGGTGAAATGTCCAGGGTGTACCCCGCCTTCACCCTTAAGTACTAGGTAAGTAATAGGCTCCTCGTGACCCGAGTGAGGATAAAGCAGGCTCAGAAAATGAAATGAATGAAAACTTTGTCAAAAAATACTTAAGGTCCAGCAAGCACTTAAAGGGATAAAAGTGCTTGAATTTGACCTTAAAAGATCTGTACAAACCCTGGATAAAATAAAGGTTTAAAAGGTGACTGAGCATGAGTGTATCTCCTTGCAGGTAAAGAGGCTGGTGTGTTTGACGTTGTTATTGTCAATGATAATTTGGACATTGCCTACGGGGAGCTGAAAGACGCTCTACTTGAGGTGAGCCTTTTAATTTTCAATTTAAAAACTGCTCAATCAAGACCGGTTTTAATGCTTTTGAGCGTCACATTAAAAAAAAAATTTGCATCCTCTGTTAGGAAATCAACGTGGTCAAGAAAGTCTCGGCGTCTTCATAGGAGTCGAGCGTCCTGACGCCGTTCAGCTTCGTCCAGTCACTCCTCAGAAGAAACGCAGACCTCCTTTCGACACATTCCCTCAGCTGGGTGTCAGCCTGTGAAGCTCAGACTACATCCCCGAGAGGAAAAAAACACAAACACTTAGGTTTTACGCGGTGTTGTGAGGTAGTTGTTACTCCAAACTGTAAAGTGGACATTTTTTTTTTTGTTTGTTTGTTTTTTTTTACTGTCAGACTTTCCAGTTTTCATTTTCATTGATAGGACAAACCTATACTCCATTATGGATCTACTTGACATGTGACCAGCAGGATGTGGTCAGCTGGGGGCGGGGTTTACACAACACAGACACTAAGCTCACTGCCTCGTCCCATCACCAGCCTGGACCGACATTCAACAGGGTTTTTGTGGGTTTTCAGTGTCTTTTTCTGTTTTGCTGATGGGCAGCTCCCTTTGGGATGAGTTCAAGGGGCGAAACATCTCAGATAACAAGTTTTCAGACTCATGAAGGCAATGTATGTTCAAAGGGGACATGCAAGTTCACTGTACTGTCAACACAACTCTACTATTCCATTTCTTTTTTATGCTTTTTTTTTTTTTTTTTTTTTTTGACAGACTTTTGTATGTTAACGCCAGTTATTTTTTTTTTAATAAGGGTAAATACTGTTGTGTTGTAGTAGAATTAAAGCCCATGACTTAGAGCTCGATTTTGCTTAGAAGAGAAAAATATTGGTACATCTAATGTCACTTTTTTATTTTTGAGGGGGCTTTAACACAGTAAGTGAACTGTTCATTTACTGTTGTAAATTTGTAGAACTTTTATATTGCGTCACTTTATCATTTTGTCGTCATCAAAACCAGGGGCGTCAAACTCATGTTAGTTCAGGGGCCACATCCAGCCCAATATGACCTGAAGTGGGCCGGACGATTAAAATAATCACATAATAATATATAAATAATGGCAATTCCAAAATTTGTATGTCTTATTTATATTCTTTAGAGTGAAAAAAGTAAAATTATATTGTCAAAATGTTTACATCTACAAACTGCCCTTTAAAAAAAATGTGAAAAACATGAACAACCATGAACAAAATGAAATTTATTAAGAAAAACGGTGCAATTTTAACAATTTATGCCGTTATTTTGCCTCAGCTTCTTATTTTCACGTTTGTTACAACTTACAGATCAAAGTGGATTGACAGATACACAAAACATTTAATTAATGGGCAGAATATTGTTAAAATTGCACTTAATTCTCTGAAGACATATTTACCTCTGCCAAGGAGGTTAGGTTTTTGCCGGCGTTTGTCTGTCTGTCTGTTAGCAATTTTACGTAAAAACTACTGGACGGATTTGGGTCAAACTTTCAGGACATGATGGAAATGACACAAGGAACAATCGATGAGATTTTGGGAGTGATCAACATTTTAATCCCATCCAAATGGTGCTAGTCACGTCTCTGGTTCCTCTCCTGAGGTCTGCGCTCACAGAGTACTTTTCTAGTTGTTCAGGTTATTCACACTTTTTTCTAAAAGGCTAGTCTGTAAATGTAAACATTTTTTTTTAATATAACTTTTTTTTTTCCACTAAAACAAAGAGAAACATTAAATGTTTTTCATTATTTATAGTTTATTATTTTAGTATTTTACTGGTCTGACCCACTTTAGATCAAATTGACCTAAAATTATTTTAACATCCCTGATTGATAGTATCTTCAGTGTCATTTTTGGATTTCACTAATTCATCCTACAGGCCAGATTGGACCCTCTGGCGGGCTGGTTTTGGCCCCCAGGCCACATGTTTGAGACCCTGACCGATACAGTACAGATGTTCAGCAGTCTGTTGAATCATGACTAGATGTGGTTTTTACGTTCTTTTATAACATACAATTAAGCACATGAAATCTCCTTGGACTTGAAAACTGAGAAAGCATTTTTAACCCATCTAAAAATTGGTATTTTTATTCATAAAGAGCAATTTAATTTTGATGTAACTAACAGAATTCCCAAATACTCATTCCTTTGTGCTGAATTAATTTCCTGTTGTAACTGTATATTATGTAAAATGCCATTAAATAAGTGTCCAAAGTAGATGTCAAACTCATTGAGGTGCATGCCATCCTTTTATTTGCCAGTTAAAGTGAAGCAGCTCTTATTAAATAATAATAATGTGCTTGTTGTTAAAATACTGTATCTCATTATGTATTTCTCAAATCCATTAAACATCCAGACGAAACACTCGTTTCTTGCTCAATAGAGGCTCAAGTTTGTCAAGGTTAAGAATTTAAGACTTTAGTCAGTGTTTGCATATTTATTTAATGGAGACATAACACTTAGTAGTCAAACATGTTTTTCCAAAAACTACACATGTACAGTAGAAGCAGTCACTATCTTTTAGTGCTTTAATGATGAAATACATGACACGGCCTTTAAACGGACTAAAAGACCCTTGAACAACAAAACCCCACACATTATTATAGTCATCTTTATATACTGCATGGTAAAGGTAGTACAGTATGTCAACTCCAGTACTCGCACAAACATCTGCCTTAAATAATAATAATTGATCTGGTTACTTTGAATAAACATCTGCTTTGAAAAAGCAAATACATGCAGGCACTCACTAAATATCTATCACTTACACATGAAGAAAGCCATGAAGCCACAGGTCATTGTATCCACAGACACAAAAGGCTTTAACAGTGAATAACATTCAATTCACAATCAATGTTTGAAACCGCTTTGACTTCTGTCAGGTTCATGTGACCTGAAACCACAGACCACCCACTACGGCAGCGGGGAACCGTGGACTTCAGTGAACTGGTTAAATGATTGGCACCTCTGATTAGACTTAACGTCATCAAAGCTCTGTCACTCCGACACGATTAGTGTTGATCATTGATTATGTTCAGTGCCCTTCATTCCATTAACCCTGACATTAGCTGCTCCAGGAATCCACGGCACTGCACAAGTGCAAAAAGTACAAAAGTACAAACCAAAAATGCATTATACCTAAATGTATCACTAGTTGCTATGTATAAAGTATCAGTAAGGATAGGACCTGGATCAGATAATGTTTGAGGGTCAAGGTTCATGAGTTAATGATGGTATCTATAAATAAAATGTGTGCTTATAATAATTCAGCCATAAATATCAGTCATGGAGTTCTGATCCCACCACAGGACCGATGGAGATCAGCCTGACACAGAAAACTCTTCACACTAGCTGAGTTACCATGACAGTTTTCCGCAAAATAAATGTTAAATATTTCTACAATTTTAACAAATTACTACTTGTAGGTGTTTCCATTGAAGAGTGTTTGGCTTCTGATGTGTGATTCCAGTAAAGTCCCGTCTTCCCGTCTCACAGTATGTCGTAGTTCTCGCAGAGAGAGAGAGAGGGTGGGGGGGTGGTCCATGCATCCCTCATGTCACTCTGCAGGCGTGTCCCAAGGCGAGGTCTTATGACATCAGCCAAGCAGAATGGATCTCTGGGAGGCAATTGTACAGAATTCACCAACGAGTTGTAGGTCCAGAATTTCCAAATGACCCGGCCAACGTTTAATGAACTGTTCTGTTATTGAACTTCTCATGGCACCAGACTTATCATGCCCGTGACTAGTGAAAATGCACAAAATGTGTTTCCATGACACTTTTTGCGTAATACTTCTATATCAAAACATCTCAAAAACCGCCTCATGAGAACATAAAAACTTTTTTGTGATCTTTGACAGTTTTTGCGACATTTCCGTGTTTCCATTACCAGTTTTCTATTGCGCAATTTCCATTCTGCACATTTCTGAGGCTAATGGAAACCCAGCTAATGATGTAATTACAACTGTTTTAACCAAGTCTTTCATCTTTGAAATACGAGTATGCAGACGCCATCTGACGCTAACCATGTGACAAGAAAAAGACTTGAAAAGGGGCCTGTTTTCTGGTGGATAGCTTCAAAATGGAATGGTTTGTTCAATTTTAGTTACGATATGTTTGGGTTTTTTTACCGTGAGAGAATAACTGTCCCCGTTTAAGACTGAGTGGGTTGAGGAACCAAATTGGGATGCTTCTGTTCGTGTTTTTCCAAGGCTACTGGTTCTGGTACAGTTTCTTATCACTGATGTGAAGTGTGACGGGGTTGCCCACCGATGTGTAGCCATAGGTCTGCGTTGACACTTTGGTTTTGAAGCTCTGCTGCCTGCCCTCCACCCTCTGCACCTCAGAGCAGTAGGAGGGCTTCACCTCCAGGTTTGCGTGGCTCACTTGGATGGGGATGTGTCTCTCCGTCCTCGACCGGGCTCCACTGGCCTGGGCGGTGCTGGATGAGAAAAGGCTGCTGGAGAGGTGTTCCCTGAACCGACCGAAGAGGCCGCTCCGCTGCCGAGGAGCCGCCACGGGCCGGCCCACGTTAAGAAGCACGGGTTGTCCCACCGTAGACCCTCCGATCTCCCTCTGCAGCACGGAGATCTCGCAGGGCTTCTCCTCGGCGGGGGTGTGGTTAGCGGAGGAGCCGTAGGTTTCTCCTGCTTCTGGGACATAGTCCTCCAGATCCTCCAGGGTCAGGACGCGGTCTCCTTGTTTCAGGACCACAGGCTCTGCTTTCATGATCTCATCTTGATCGTCGGGTTCAAAAATGACAGTTTGTTGATCATCTAGGTCATCGCTGTCGTCTCCAGCTGGGGCGAGGATAGTTGAAAGCTCATGTGGGTCTGCGGGGGTGGGGGCGGGGCCGGGGCCAGAGGCAACGTTACTCTCCTGTTCACCCCAGGACAGAGGCTGAGCGCTGACGTCTCCCTGCAGCTGAGCCTGGGCCTGCTCCACCAGCTTGTTGTTGGAATTGTTGGTGTTTGGGTTTTCCGACGGGTACCTCCTGACCCTGGAGGCGGGGCCCGAGCGGTCAGAACCTGCTGGCGAGAAGCCCCTCCTCCTGGGCAGTCTAGGAGATTTATTCACCTTGTACTCGATGACCTCCTCCACCTCCACCCATCTGGGTTTGGCCTCGGCGGCCTCGGCCTGGGTGACGTAGACGGTGGGGATGGTGGTCTTCTTTGTGGCGGACAGCCTCCGCGGTCTGGCCCCGGGGGGTTCTGGGGTAGAGGTTTCGGAGCGGTGGGCTCCAGCCAGGGTCAGACCAGGCGACCGGTGCCTCCTCATGCGTGGGTTCTTCACCACGGTGGTTATGGTCTCCTCACTGCAGGAGAGAGTTTAACACTGGGTTAAACCTCCGCTCATGTATCGACCTCAGTGACACAGACGTGTGAACAGAAACAAACTGGAAAACATTACATCTACAGCGGATGATTTTAAAATAGCATCAGGATAAAAATGTTCATGTCAGCTGTCGCCAGTAATTAGTATGATAAATGTCAAATATTTGTTGGTTTAGAGCAGGGGTGTCAAACTCATGTCAGTCCAGGGGCCACATCCAGCCCAATATGACCTGAAATGGACCAGATCATTCAAATAATAACATAATAACAGAAATAATGTCATTTCAAAATGTGTATGTCTAACTTCTATGTTTTAGGTTGAATAAAGTAAAAATATATAATTAAAATGTTTATATCCACAAACTACCCTTTAAAATTTTTTGAAAAAGCCATTATTTTGCCGCAGCTCCTCATTTTTACGTTACAACTTACAGATCACAGTGGATAGACAAATACACAAAACATTTAATAACGGGCAGAATATTGTTAAAATTGAACTTAATTCACATTTTTTGTAAAAGGCTAGTCAGTAGATGTAAAAAAAATTGTCATTTTTGTTTTTTACGCTAGAACAAAGGGGGAAAAATTGCAGATTTCATTATTTATAATTTTATTATGATAGCATTTTACTGATCTGACCCACTTCAAACTGACCTGAAATTATTTTAACATCCTTGATTGTGAATATCGTCATTCTAATTTTTTTATTTCACTAATTCATCCCATGGGCTGGATTTGACCCTCTGGCAGACCAGTTTTGGCCCCCGGGCCACATGTTTTAATCGGAAACTGAATTTTCTTCCTGAATGAGAGTTGGAGACATTTACTTGTGGTGTAAACTGGTTATTTATGGTTGGGACATGACATATTTCTGAAAAAAAAAAAAAAAAAAAAAAAAAAAGGGTAGAACATTAAAAAAAAAGATTTAAAAAAATGTGTAAAATTAAGTAAAATCCAACTGTTTTATAAGCATTTAGACAATGTAACAAAATTAGCTCTAAAGGTGAAATATAGCGTTTACTGCAACATAAAATTATAATTAGTCAATCCTTTTGTCCATACAGTGTAGTTTCTCTGATCAAATGTCGTCAGTGTCATTGAAGTATCTGTATCTTTGTCTCCCTTCAATAGACAGGAGGTGGTTGATGTCAGTGGAACACGTAATTAATATTTATAACAGTTACAACAAAGCCAAGTGTAGATGAAATTCAGTTACATGTATGAGTTATATGCATGTGATATCTGAAATTAAATATTGATAGCCAACAGATTTTTGTTCATAGACACTGAATTTCCCCACTGATTCATTGATTCGTAGTATCTACTACATCTATAACGTTACCAGTGTGTGTGACATGGCACACTCTCTTAATGCAATCTCTACAAAATGAAATCTCACATTTATATAAATACATCTATAGTTTGTTGTGCGCTGCAGCGGTGAGACTACAGCTTACAGTAGACGACACTATGGTGAAAGCAGCCTGTCCCATCGCCATGTTTGTGAAGAAAATACTTTGCACTCAGGCTTTAAATGCAACATGGTAGTGTACATATAGAACCAAAGGAAAAACCCCCCCACATACGTTTATATTAAGTCACAAAAATTTCCAGATCCTGGTGTTTTTCTGAGAAGTGATTTCTCTAAAACTAGTACAAAATTAAGTCTTGTTACATTTCTTTCTTTCTGTTTAAGAAATGCACTGTCAAAAAAATGATTTGATGTCCAAGAAAATACAAGACAGGTTTATTTTGGTGTAAAAAAAAACTTACATGATGATGGTCTTCCTTGGTATTTTCGTCTCCTGCTCAGTGACTATTGAAGAAACAGAATGAAAGAGATTTAATGGACAAAGAGGATGCAGAGTATTAAAAAGAAACAAAGATCAAACCCACAACAAGTATTTTATTAGATTTATATAATAATCCTTTGTGTTAAATATATAACTGACTGTGCATCTGGAAATGTGCATCAGTATTCCACTTATTCTACGTAAGAAAGACAGTTTAGTTGAGTAAAGTAAATGGGTGTTCCTACCTTCAATAGTGATGGCCTGTTCGCCGGTACGAGCCACAGTGGAGGGCTGGACTAAATCAGCAGCACACTTAGCGCTGCCCAGACGGTTAGACAACTGGAAACGGCACACGGGATATTTTTAGATGCTTAAAAATAGCTGTCACTGTTTTAACTGAAGACAACATACATTAAGTTTTGTGTATATATAAAAAACACAAACACACATATAAAGAAACTGAAGGCATAGTATTTTGTATTTCGAATACATTTTTCTTCCTACGTATTGTTATTTATGAGGCTGGAATAAAATCTGCATTTAACCCTGTAAAAAACATGACCCATTAAAAACTAGCCACAAAATAATTTTTTTTTGGAAATGAAATGTCTATTCACCCTTTTAACATAATCCAAACAAAATATTTTTCGATATAATTTAATTTAGTTTTTTTAATCACATTCAATACATTGGGTGTTTGTTTTTTTTTTGGCAACTTTTTGCTCACATTAACTTTAGATACAAAAATACATTTTACCAATAACATTTTTAAAACATAAAATATTTATTTGTTTTGTACATAAAACAATTTATAGCCTTTTTTATTTCCCTTGAATGGCACCATAATTACAATATTTTTCTTTTTTTTTTAATTTCAATTGAATGTTAATATAAGTATTCCTCTTATGTAACTTTTTGAAAATTACTAAAGATTTATGTGATAAATGTGTGTTGGATGATTTAAATTTAGCGGCCATTTATTTTTATTTATTTAACCTTTATTTAACCAGGAAATATCCCATTGAGATTAAAAACCTCTTTCACAAGGGAGTCCTGACCAAGATAGGCAGCAGCAAATACAACACAGTCACAGGATTACACATTTAAAATACATGTAACAGACACGTTCAACAATAAACAGTTGATAAAAATAACATTTAAAAGCAGATTGAGAAAAGCAAGTACAAGGCCTCAAGAACGCTCAGTTTGGATTTCAAAGCGCTCAAAGAAATGAACTCAGTTTCCGCACTTTCTGTAGCTGATTCCATGCATGAGGTGCAGAATAAACAAAAGCCCTTTGACCCATTGAAAATTGAAAAGGGCAAAAAAAAAACAAAAAAAAAAAACCCTTTCCATCAGCAGTAGTGTGATGATAATCCAACGGGGGACAGAAAACACTTATCGTGTCATATACAACATGTTTTACGGAAAGTATCGATCTTGTTGATAAGATAAAGGTCTCAGAACTAGACTTAGCAAATATGATACAACTGCTTTTAAAGGGTTAAGTACTGAGGACTGACCTCACACTCATAGTGGCCCAGGTCTCTCTCTGTCAGGTTTTTTATCACCAAAACCAAAACTCCACTTCGGACCTCGCTGTAGGTCTGATACTTCTCCTGGTCAGTCAACAGACGGCCTTCTTTGAACCACCTTCATCACAGTCCAAGGACAAAGGGAGATCATGAGAACGTGTCTAAACAGAAATGACCCTGTATTTCAGTTAAACTGTCCTTAAAACTTAAAAGAGTAAAGGAACCTCCTTACCTGATCTTTGGGGTGGGGGCACTCTGAATGACACAAGTGAACTGAGCGTCCTCACCAGCCACAAAAATAGCATTCCTCATCTTATTCACAAATCGAGGAGGCACTGGAACAACAAAAGCTCATGTTATTACAGGACAATGTTATTTATAGCAAAATGGGATGATTATAGTAATTGACAACAAGTGGTTTAGAGTGGTTTCACAGCTGTTCTTTGGATGACCTTGTGTGGCTCACTGTTTCTAAAAAACATTTCATAAAATAAAAACAAAGCAAAAAATAATGCAATAATTTGAATAAAAGGGTTCCTCCAGGTTTCTACAAGTTAATTTCAAGACTTTTAAAGAACTTTTAAAGACTAATTAGAACAGAATTTAATGCCTCTTTACTCCAATGTCTTGATTCCCACCATTTCGAGTCATTTCTCACAAAGTTAGAGATAATTGGTTACTAACTTTTTAATAACTTGTCAGGTTGGACTGAGTCGATTGACATTAGTTTCTTTGCAACTTGAGCATTTATCAGACACATTTAAACACAATACAACAGGTTTATGGCAACATAACTTAAGGCCTACCATATCAAATTTAATGCCTTTTAAAGACTTTTAAGATATTAAATGCAGATTTGTAAATTCAATAAAGACTTTTTAAGGTCCTGTGGGAACCCTGGAATAATCTTTCTTTCACCTTCAGTGACATTAAGCAGAGTAGTTACTTAGCAACAAACATGCAGTGGAAGCTTTAAGACTAATCATTCATATTTATCTGGATATTACCGTTAATTATGTTTAACTGTTTAAGCGATGTTCAGTTCTGTTAGGACTCATTTTTGCTTTAGCAGATTTGTTTTAATTGCACAGTGTGAATGGACTATGCACTTGTTAAGACTTCATTTTCCACATTCTTTTTGTATGTCTCCTTTATTTTTCCTCCTCCCACTTCTCCTCCACACTTAATGCAGTAACAGTCTTGTATATTAGTCACAGGTATGTGTTCACAGTGGACAATCTGCTTTAAATCACATTATACACCACGTACCCTGAACAGTGACCTTTCCAAGAGTACTAGCATTGCCAGCTGAGCTTGTGGCAAAGCACATGTACTGGCCAGAGTCATCGGCTGTCATATTGTCTAGGATCAGCGTGCAGGAACCATCTGGGTCCTCAATGATAATGTGATGAGGATCCGCCTCCACAGCTCGTCCATCTATACCAAACAATTAAACCAGTGCATTAATGAGTGATTTGACCTCAGAGTTAGAGTTAGACATCTGTTACTCTGATCAAGGACATACACCATCACTTCACATGTGTCTTTACACTGCTCATGTTTGAAATGACAAGAAAATGTTGTTAAAATGCCATACCCTTATACCAGGTGACCACAGGTTTGGGTACTCCAGTGGCTTTGCACGCCAGTTTCACTGTTTGCCCCAGTTCAGCTGTGCAGTTTGCCAGGATTTCATCAAAATCTGGGGGACCTGAACAGAGCAGTTAAAAAGGAAGCAAGAATTAAATTTATAAGATAGTGATAAAAGAGAGCATGAAACAGGAAAATGTGAGCAATGTAGTTTTTTTGTCCCACTCACTCCATGCGGGCATGCTGTATCGTTGCTGCAGCTCTCTGAGGTCTCTCAGCCATGAGTTCTTGATGGTAACGGTGCGAGCCTGCAAAGTGTATTTCCTCACAGAGTCTTCACGCTCATGCCAGATCTCAAACGCACGGTCATCACCTTCCACGGTCTCATTCACATCAATGTTATTCAGCTGCATAAAAACATAGAGTGCAACAAATACTCAGAATACAGATCACAAAAAAATCAGTAAAATCTGAGAAATAAAGTGGGATTTCATTACGATATAATAAAAGTTTTCACCTTCATCATATTTTTAAAGACGTAAGCTTGTGTATCAGTGTTGCTGTCTCTCTTGGGTTTGCAAATTATACAGTAGTTCTTAAAGAGGAAGACGTGGCGGTGGTGACCTCTGGATGAGGACCTGATTCCAGGAGCTCCCTCCCAGACTTGGAAGGGACCCTGTGGTAAAAGAAGAAAAAAAAAAAAGATACATATGACGACACAAACACAATAAGCCTCTACTGAATGCATTTCTCAGTCAGTAACAGGCCCTACCTGTCTGATGGGTTCGCCCAGTACTTCGAGGGTGGCGGGATAGTTCTCGATCATGGAGACATGGTGAGTATTGTCAGAGCGCTGAGGGAGGGCAGACACCATGGCGTATGCTTCCTCCAACAGGCAGCAGTTCTGACCATTTCTCGCCTTGTTTCGAATAAGCTCCTGAGGGTGGCAGTATGGAGGTTTTAAAAAAACTGAAGAGATAACGATAAAGGTCTAAAAGCAAGAGTACAGCTTAAAGTATGTTCACTGTCACCTTGAGAATGGCCTTGTACTTCTGAATCCTCTCCAGTGGTTGTTGGAGATAAGTGTTGATGCTACGTACAGGGGGATCAGCGGGGCCTGCATTGGCTTGTTCACTCTGAGTGTACTCCTGCAACACCGTCAGACACATAGTGTACACAGTCGTGGAAAAATATTCAGCCACTCTATGTTTTCTTCAATTTCTTGTTTATTTTAATGTCTGGTACAACTAAAGGTACATTTGTTTGGACAAATATAATGATAACAACAAAAATGGCTTATAAGAGTTTAATTTCAGAGCTGATATCCATCCATTTTCCATGGTTTTACTTGATAATAACCAAAATCATTTAAGTTCTTACATGAATAGCTCTGACATTGTACTGACAAAAGCAGTGCTTTCAGACATTCCATGTTTTCTTTTGTCTGTTTTAGTCACATGATACACACAGGCGTTAGTATTTGATTTCGTAACCATTGTTTTGGATGACTTCTGATGGTCTAATAATTTTTTTCTGTGACTGTATATTCCAAATATACAGAATTAAATAAGTGGAGTTGTGTGTCCCTACCCCTTCAGTGAAGTTAGTTTACATACAGAGAAGGGTGGATAAGGCTGAAGTGTATTTTTTTAATTTAATTTTTTAAAATATATTTTTATATAGAGACATGGATGATTCTCATGAATAATTACCATTAGAAACTTGGATAGTTTTTCTGACCAGTATATGAATTTCACAGCGGTATGGCCTTATTGCAAATACATATATATTGGTGTAAATGTTTCCTATGTTATTATAACTTCTAACTTTATATGACCTAGTAACAGTATTTCTTTCAAAGATCCAGTATTGGTCAGGCTCTAACTTGCAAAGTATAAACATTATTGCAAATCATATGGAGTAACAGGTAAAATGTATTTTAGAACTTTTTTTTAATATAAAATGTCAGTACATCCATTCATTGGGTAAAATTTTGTTAAAACTTCTTGATTTATGGCCAAAAACACACTGTGTGATGTCACAGTGATCGTGATCTTTGACCATCAAGTTCATCCTTCAGTCCAAGGAACATTTGTGCTAAATTTGAAGAAAGTTTGTTAAGAAGTTCCTTAATATTGCACTTAGACAATACAGTGCAGAAATGTGGAAATGGTTCCATTACCTTGAAGAAGCGGTGGACAGTCTTATCACTCACTGCAGATTCAGCCTGACCCTGACCTACAAGATACTGGAGGTACTTCTCAAAGCCCTCCTTGTTCTTCAGGAAGCACATGGCTACATCATCATCTGTGTCACAGTCATTCAACTTTGGAAGGAATGCCCTACAAACAGAAATGTAAAAACTGTAATACTCTTATGAGAAGAAAAATCTGTCTTGACTGAAACATAATGCAAATAATTCCCTAAGGGGAGGACACAAGTAAATACATAATGTTCGATTTTTTCTCGAATGCACATTCAAAGACATTGGTGGATGCGCTCACTTGTTGTGGAAGGCTTTGATATCGTCAATGTTCCTAAAGATGGTTCCCTTCTGGCTGCTGACTTCAGGTGGAGCATCAGGGCCCTCTGCATGCCTCACATGATGGGACGTAAAGAAGTTGATCTCTTTGATGAACTCAGATTCACTATTTATCAGGTCCTGGATCATTTGGCTAGAGATATAAAATCATAACTCTTATTAAGCTTTTTGAATCACAGCATTTTATTTGTGAGGGTAGATATGTGCCACTTACAATAATTTCCTCTTGTACTCTCCCTCCGATACCTCCTCTACATTTGTCTCTGGAAGGTCACCAGCATCAGCAGAGAGCTGGAAATACATAGTACAAAAATACTCAAATGCATCAAGATATTATAAAATGTCTAATGATAAAAAAGGACATTAATAATGTTGGGTCAGTTACTAGAGTACTGAAATGTACTTTGTGTTTCTTGTCCAGGTAGGCAGGTGAGACCCAGCCTTGTCGGCATGGTGTGGTTTTGGTGGGTTTGGTCCTGACCAGCCATTTGAGAGGATGGGCTGAATCCAAAACTTCCACATACTGTCCTTCTTTCAGGGAAATGGATTCTTTACTTGCAATGGTAGGATTGTAGTCAGCCGTTGCCACATAGATGTCAAACATCTGTAATGCAAACCAGTTGTCACTCACATAATAATTAACATGTGTATAATACTGCTTCACATCTGACTGGTTTAGTTGTCTTGAAACCATTTCATCTCTCATCCGAGAGACAAACGTTGTCAAAAGAGCTAAACCAGTCCACTTGAATTGAGAAGAACAACCAAGAAAAACACTGCTGCACATTTTTCTTTTACATATAATGAACATGTCCATTTCTTACCTCTCCCCTGGCCTCCCCTTCGTCAGATTCAGAGGAAGAGTCAGCAATGAGGGAGGGAGGACGGGAGCGTCCATGGTGAGGTGATGGAGAGGGCGTTTTGGTCTCATCATCACTGTCAACACCAGGTACACGTAAAGAAGCTGCAGAAACACAGAGCGACGGACACACAGGTCATAAGAATCCACTGATGTACAGAAACAAAGCTGCTAAAGGGATTTTCATTGTAACAATAAAGACCTATTCTATTCTATTCTATTCTATTCTATTCTATTCTATTCTATTCTATTCTATTCTATTCTATTCTATTCTAATTTGACGTTGCAGAATACAAAGAAGTTATACTGTACATTTCAGTGGATAAAAAGACATCATTTGGATTGAACATTTTAGTAGTAACTGTAAGTATCCACTCCACTCCGTTTGACAGAACTTGGCCAGTGAGCTGAAATAGTTCCAGTTCTGGTATCTACTCTTAATTTCCTTAATTATGTTGCTCAAAATAAGCCTATCGTAACGTCATTAACACTTTACATTAAGGTCCTTGTAATAAGTGTTGTGAACAGATAATAACGCATAATAAGGGAAATATTAAAAATAATAAATAATAAGTATGCATATATGTTTGTATGTATGTATGTATGTGTGTGTGTGTGTGTGTGTGTGTGTGAAAGTTTTCATTTATATTAGGGCTGTCAAAATTAATGTGTTAACGTGGATTAATCCATCATCATGATTAATCTGATTAAAAATTTCAATGTAATTAACCCATCTGCAGTGCAGAATGACCCTGAACGTCTCTTGTCCAAGCAGAGTTACCATTGTGTGTGCACAAATGGGCAGTTGATCCAGTAGTGACGGGCAGCAGAACCAACCGATAAAGGTGGAAGATGCTAAACAGCACTTTGGCCCTCTGGATGGAAAAGTTGAGAACAAAACAGTACCGAAATACTTCCAGCTTAAAATACCACATTAACGTAAAGCATATGTTGGTCAGGGATTCTACTAGAATTTCAGCTAACGCATCACCCTGCTCGAAACATTTATTAGTGTGTGTGTGAATTGTTGTTGTTTTTTATGTTTGATGTGATGCTGGCTGTAAATTGCCTTCTGGGATAATAAAGTACACCTTAACCTTGACACACGTTAAGTTCATATATATTCCGTTCTTTCTTTAGTCTGTTTACTAATGCAAAATTAAACATGATTAATATAGATTAAAATGAATTATATTTAATAAGGATTAATCAAAATTAATATACAACAACCCTGTGATTAATCTGATTAAAATTGTAATCGTTTGACAACACTAGTATATATTAAAAGAAACTGAAAAAACTTAGTAAATACTTAATGATGACAAATACACAAATCTGTTTAAATCTATAAATGTGTTTGTCAAGGGCCTTTTTAATGGTTAATATAGAAATGTACAGATTTAAAAACATTTTTAGAGGGTGGAACAGTTCTCCATCCCTCAGGTTTGGATTTGTTTCTTGGAAACTTCACCTCATGATCAGAGCTACTCGTAATACTTGTTACAAGGACCTTAAAAAATAAAATGTCTTTAGAGATGTGAAGACAGTACTCAGTTTTAGTCTAACAATAACTGAATTCTTAAAACTTCACTACAGTTAGTACTGGGACAACATGCGAGACAAAGCTAGAGTACAGCTTTAAATCTGTGGTTTACACATACATGTCTGTCTGTGAGCATGTATTCCAACTAGACATCGGAAAGCCTCCCTAGTCAATGCAAACTCACTTGGAAAAGACAGGCAAAATTCACTGATGATGCAAAAAGACATACTGTATACAGAAGCAAAGGCAGCTTGAAAAGGAACATGTCTCTAATGCTGACATGAAAAACGAGGGAGCGTTGGTGAAAGCAGCTCTGTTCAGCGAGGATATAATTACACAGATTTTTCCATTATCTGTATGGAAATGTGAAACACCAAATACTACATGAATATCTGAGTAAGTCATAATCCTTATGGGAAAATGTAGTCATTGTGAAGCTGATGCACTTGGGATACATACTGGTGTTTTTGGGCCAAGATTTCATCCACTGGAGCACTTCGTGATTCTGTAAGCTGTCTGAATAACAAATTGATTGGATGAGCATTTAATGGGTTGGACTGATAAAGTAATGGATGTAAAAGTGATGAAGGGATTATGTCTGTATGAAGCAAAGGTTTGTAAGTCAGAGTCATATACATGCTGGAAAACAAGCGCTGGAAAAGCAACGATGTGACACAATCTCAATAGGTTTGTTGACAAATTGAGTGGGGAGTGAATTGCAATTGAAGTGAAATGAAGTGAAATTTAAGTGAAATGTTAAAGCATTCATATTTAACATCCACTTCAAATTCCTGAATATTCACAATCAATTCACTAGATTGCCACAAACCTATTTTCTAATAGATAAAACAAGCAAAGTTCTGACTGACTGTTTATATAGCTTCAGCATGTAACACTAGAAACTGGCAAAGCTTTTCATATCTCCTATGCATTATTACTACTGAGTAAATAATTTAGCAAAGCTGTAGGCAACATGCAAACCCACCAACACCAAGAGATTTCAGATACATCCTCATCTGTGTAACCTAGTTTGTCTACATTTAGTAGTTTATGACATATGGTTGTTTATCTCTGTCATCTAGTAGGTTATGGTTGCATGAATGTGGAGAGATTAATAATTTACTAACACTAAATGACACCAAAGGATTTCATTTGTGTCACTCGCATGCGGGTTATGTATAGAATATTCTTAGTATATCATATGTCCTTTAATATAATTAACATTTGAATATCTTATTTAATGTAACCCACTAACATGATTTCTTTTAACAGAAACACATTCTATTTTCAAACCCTCTAAACCTCATGTAGTCATCATAGTCAAATCCTTATAAAATCATTATTGTGATTAAGTAATATAATTCCACGGACTGAAATGTGAATCCGTGGTTCACATTTCAGAAAAAGACTCATTTTACAATTTTCTGCAGTTAAGGTTTAATTACACTGGGCAAAGCCACTTCATAGATGGATCAGTCTTGAATATCCTCTTACCTTGAGTGATCTTTGCTGATACCATTTCAGTGATCTGGGAGGTGAGTTTCATGAGGAATTCTTCTGTACCTACTTCACCTAGGTAGGGCATTTTACCCTCTTGATTCAAGAAAAAAAAAAGGAGAAAAAAAAGTCAGCCCAAATGATGTAACGATATTACAAGTAATTTCACACAAAGTTACTGATTACTGTGATGGAAATGATCTTATATTACCCTTTTCTCTGCCGACCTCTTCCTCTGGAGGACTTACAGTAATCCCAAGAACCCTGAGAAGATTCAAGTGGTTTTATTTTGTTATGTACATACATGATTTCTTAATGTATAATGTCATCTTGAGTCTATAACAAAGACTTACTCAGTGGGCTTGGTCTCTTTCTTAGGTTGTGGTGCTGAGGCAAGAAAAGAGTGGGATGACATATGTTCATATATGTGTCAAAATACCTTGAGAACTGATAACAAGGCACAGTTTCCTTGAGAGGTTTTTGAAGAAACCTATTAATCTTAAAATTCCTTAAGCTTTTAACATTTTTTCAAAACTATTTAAACCAGGGGTCTCAAACTCATTTTGGCCAATTTGAGCTCAAGCAGGCTGGACCAGTAAAATAATGTCATGATAACCTATAAATAATGACAACTCCAAGTTTTTCTCTATGTTTTACTGCAAAAAACCTTCACTGAATTTTGAAAATACTTACATTTCACAAAACATATGTAAATAACCTGAAAAGAAATGAAGTTTAATTAAAAAATTTGTGCAATTTTGACAAATAATGCCTCATCTTATTACTTATACATGTACATTACACAGTGTTACACAAACATGCGGTAACAGGCAGAATATTATTAAAATTGCACTTTTCAGGTTGTTTGTATGTTTAAATTTATGTATTTATTTGCATTTTATTGTGAAAGGATAGTTTATAATATTTAAATATTTTCATGGTGTAATGTTATTTTTTTCACTTACTTTTTTTCACATAATTCTTCAAGAAGAAAATTTGTAGTTGTCATTATTTATGGGTTATTATGTTATTTTATTTGAGATCCCACTGGTCTGTTAGTGGAACCTGAACTAAAATGACTTTGACATCCTTGACTGTTAATGTCCTCAGTTTAATTTTTGCACTTTCATCCCATGGGCTGGATTGGAACCTTTGGCAGGCTGGAACTGGCCGGTGGGCCACATGTCTGAGACCACTGATTTAAACGTTACAATTAGTGTATAGTGTCATAACAATTAAGCTACACTTACTGTCATCCACTTCAAGGTGAGCAGTGCAAATTGACTGTCCTGCCCTGTTTGTAGCAATGCAGGTGTAGGTGCCAGAGTATTCGGTGCCAACATCCATCAGAATGAGGCTATGCTGGCGACCAGAGCTCGCTATTTTATATCCCTTGGTATCAGGCTTGATCCAAAGTACATCTTCCATGGACTCCTCCTTAAGCCAAGAAACCATAGGGATGGGAGAACCTGAAAAAAGTAAAAAAAAAGAAACATATTGAGACATTTTTAATACATAATAGTTTGGGTAGCTTGGAAACTTAAACTGTTAGGTTGTATTGCAGGGTTTTCTTGAATGTTTAGGATGATAAAGTAGTGAAGATAACAAACCTTCTACTTTGACAGACAGAGTGATGCTGGCTCCTTGTTTCACTTTCCTATTGCTGAACCTCTCAAGGAACCGAGGTGGCACCAGAGGCTCTTTGGAGTCTATGATAATAAAACAAGAGTATATTTGCTTATGATATATCACTGTTTCTACTTATGTGCCTGAGTCTGAGCCAAGTTTGTAAAAAAATATCCTTAATACCTTTTTTATCTTGTGGCATCCTCTCCCCTGGACCTGTTGCAAAATATAGCTGTTACCATATCAGTGAACATTTAACTATAACTTTATATATCACACTGTACATCACAGGCACCTATTCATGGATATATACATACTTAGAACCATAAGTCGAGCAGAGGAGTAAGCAGAACCGGCCACGTTGCTGATGTAAGCGGAGTACTCGCCCATATCCTCTTTCTTCACATCTGTGATTTCCACACCATGAACATCTCTCTCTGCTAGCAACACAATCCTTTTTGAGGTACGCAAAGGGAGGCCATCCTTAAACCAGTATACTCTGGGCTTGGGGAATCCTTGAAGACCAATAATATTTTTAAACATGTAATTCAATAATTGTGTATAATTGTATTACATTGTTTAATATATATTAATCACTCATTGGTAATGACTGATAAACCCACCCTTTACTTTGAGCTGCATCTTAGCGATTGGTGACCCTGGACTGACATGAACATCATGAAGGTCCTCCACAACTTGTGGCAGCTGATCATCTTCAGCAACAGACTCAAAGGTTTCAGTTTCCCTGATCAAGGTGTGAAAAAAAAGTCAACCTCACCAATCTACTATTAACAAAACATCTTTTAAAATGAAATGCAGTGAGAAATGTGTTAAATTCACCTTGATGCATAGCCCTTGGCGCTGATGTACGATGATGTCTCAGTAGCGTCCGCAGCAGTGTCGTAATCTGAGCTGCAAGACACTGATAGAAAGGATTGTCACCTTGTATTATACTGGAAACCTGTCAGTACAATCAGAATCTAAAAATGGATTACATGTGCATGTAACATGATATATGTTCACTTACTGTCAACTCTGAGCTCTGCCTTGGTGGCTGCAATGCCACTGCTGTTCTCAGCTGTGCAACGATAGACACCCATGTCTGAGGGCAGCACAGCAGTGATAATTAGTTGGTGGCATCCTTCTTGGTCTTCATTGATCATGTAATGATCATTCTCCTCCAGCAGTTTTCCATCTTTATACCAGCGAACAGTGGGAGGGGGTTTGCCAATCACAACACAGTCAAAGCTCACTGGATACCCATCTGGAACATCCTGGCTTTGTAACTGTGTCAGGAAGACGGGCGCAGCTAGACAGCAAGGGCAAAGAGTCGGGACAAAAGAACTTTAAATGACCACTTACTCTAAATTTACTCTGACAACAACAGTTTTTATCTTTGTTGAGAGACAGAATATAAATATGGAGAACCTTAAAAACTGATGAAAACATGTCTATATGTTTAATTTGTAAATTAAAACAGGTTCAAGTTCGGCTATGTTCCAACAGAGACATACAACAGATGACAAAGCTAATTTCTTGTATTACTCAGAAATATTTTTAAAAATCCAATACATTTTTCTTCATATCCCACATTACACCATACTCTTGATACTGAGGTAAGTCCAGTTGATCTTCACATCATAATTATCACAAAAAGTGAACAGCCACGATCATGTGTTCCTCACCAGGAGCTCCTGTCATCAACGCAGAAGGCTGTCTGTCCTGTGTCGGGGTCTGGGTGCCATCATGTGAGTAGCCCATCTTTCTAATTCTCAGCTCCACTTTTGGAGGCCCTGCATCCAGGATGGTGGTCTCAACAGGAACTCCATGAATGGTAAACATCTGCTGAAACCTCTTTGAGGCCACCTCAGCCTCAGATCGTGAATCAAAGCGAATGTAGATGTAGTTTTCATCCTCACGATAAGAATGAGGATCTGGGGCACGCAGGTCTCCTTCATCTGCACTAACAAATTGTTCCTCCTCCACATCTGGAGGGAGACGAGTGCGTAACAGACGTCGCAGCCGTCTGCTTGCTTGCCTGAGTGACTCATCCATCTCACTGCCTGAGGAGCTCTCAGGCTCACTGTCCGCACTATAGCCCACAGTCAATGGACGTCGCCCCGATGATTCTCTCGCAGTTCCTACTGTCACCTTACCACTGTGAGAAGTGACACCAAACTTGTTGGTGACTTCACAAGTGTAAACTCCAGTATCCTTTGTGGTGACAGCAGTAATGACTAGTGAGCAGGTACCATCATTGTAAATATCAATATGGTGGTGCTTGCCATCAGTGAGTGGTTCTCCATCCTTCAACCACTGCACCTTATCAGGTTTACCCTCTGCCAAACATTCCAGATGTATGGTGCCACTTGGTTCTTTAGTTTGGTCTTTGAAAACATCTTTGAAAACAGGACGCATGTCCTTGCGGGCTTTGTAACCCTTGAATGCTGCTTGAATCTTAATGGCAGCATCTCTGAGTTCAGGCTCGTCCTCTTTACTGATCTCCATGATGTTAGTCTCCTCTGTAGATACCTGCTTTTTACCTGTTGATTCAGTTATGATTGTTGTTTTTATTTCACTCTGCTGCACTGTTTTCTGCTCTGTCATCTGGAAATGTGCAAAGAATTTATCAGTGGTCAGAGCATCTCCCTCATTAGTGGCACTAACAGTGGTCTTGCTGCTCTTTTTGAGGTATGACACCAGTGATGGACCCCCTGGGACAGTCTCATCCTCAGAGCTGGTTTGCAGTTGCTTCTCTACTGATTTCACTTCCACTGTTTCTGTTGCTGTTACATCCTTCTTTCCTGATTTTCCTTTACGATCCTCCTCAGGTTGTTCAGAGATGGAGTCCAGGGTAGGCTCTCGGCTCATGCGTCGTTTTTTGGCTGACTGCTCCCAAAGCTCATGGACATCACCTTCTTCAGCAGCTTCTGGAGGCAGACTGGGCTGCCCTAACACTTCAGTCTCAACCTGTTTTGTCTCTGCACCTACAACAGAGGAGTTTGGTATTTCTCTAATGTGTTAAAGTTAGTTAATCTTTCTACACAGTGCTTACTATATATACCACATACTATATACTGCATATATATATATAGGATGTGCATAACTAAGGTAGAACTTGTAAAACAAATACAAAAACTGAGATGTCACAGAGTTTAATACCTGGGCCAGTTGGTGGCGGTGTAGGTACATCTGTAAATAAAAAAAAAAAATTATACAGTGGTTTAAACCTTTTTTTTTTTACACTGGGCAAAAGGTTTAACATAAAGATGAATATCTTCTGTTAATTAATACCACGATCATGCTATAAAGTAAAACAGTGTTAAAAGTAAATACACTTGGATGTGCAATATCTTCAACTCATACAACTTCAATAACAATGCAAGAACAGACAAAATGCTCAGGCGTCAGACCTAATAAAAATAAGTCTGTTACTTTAAGAACTAAACTGCTCATACACTTACCAAGCTGCACAGTCTGAGGTAGCTCAACGGGCTCTCCAGTCCCAGCTCTGTTAATGGCAGCCACTCTAAATCGGTATCCTCCCCCTGGCATAAGATTTGCAGCCACAAACTCTGTGTTAGATACAGGATCTGAATGACATGGCAGCCAGAGGGCGCTGTCGACCAACCGCATCTCCACCCTGTAACCAAGGATTGGGCTTCCTCCATCATGCAGAGGAGTGAACCAGGACAGTGTAACAGACTGTGTAGTTTTACTGAGGACCTCTGGGTCTTCAGGAGGATCGGGTATAGCTGTAACAAAGATAAGAAAAGCAGCAGTTAGAATTACTGAAAGAAGCTGTTCGGCATTGACTCTGATACTTCACAGTAGCTTACTGATTATGGTGAGCTTTGCCAAAGAGAGAGCATCTCTTGCTGCAAATGTAATTTCCTGCTGGGGTAGAAGAGGCGCCTTTCTCATGACCAGGTAATAGGAACTGCCCTCAACCCTCATAGCCCAGAGGTCGCTGGCCTTGAGCTCAACTCCATTAGCATACCAGACTACCTCTGACTTAGGGACAGGCTCAGTCAGTTCCACACAAAATTCAACCTTCTCTCCAACTGCAGCAACCTTGTCCTCCAGACCCTTTACAATGTCCAATTGCCAACCTTAAGACAGAAATTCACAAAGAAATATGCAATTTAGGTTTAGAATATTAACTGGCAGTATACCATATCATCACCTTCTTAAGGGTCTCAATCCAAAAAAAGTAGCGACAATTTGTTTTATTTATAGTATCATTACAATTGAACATTTGAGCCATGTAAAGTAAATTCAAGCTTACAAAACAAGCTAAAGAATTTTAGCTTTAGTTATGTCTATTCATATTATTTCACACTAATGAAATACATGACTAATAAAGGGGATATGATGTCACTGATAGAAGGCTAAATCAAAACAAATCTGAATCTTGTTAGATAATTTATTGAGGTATTTTACATACTGTAGCTTTGAAATGGAGAAAGTCAGCTTGAGTGGATATAGTTTTCAATACAAAACCAAAAATTTTAATGTTCTGATGACTAACTTGACTCACCTTTGACAGAGAGTTGAGCAGATGATGAAGCAGTGCCAGCTTTGAAGGTCACTGTGCAACTGTCTGTAACACGCAGCTCTTTCAGCAGGAGCAGATGACGAAGGCCACTCTCAAATGACACAATCTCAGCATTAGGTGATTCTTTCACTGGTTTTCCATCAAGAAGCCACTGATATTCTTTATTCTCAGGACGACTGAGTGCACACTCAAACAGTGCTTCACCTCCATCAAATGTTTCCATATTTTCTAAGCCTTGGACAATTGTGATGGGTTTAGCTAGAGATGGAAAAATCAAGAGAGAAAGAAAGCCAAATCAGAAAAAAATCAAAACTGGAAGATGTTAAGGAAGTCAGATCAAACCCAAGAACCAGATTTGGCCACAAAATTGTTAATTATAAGGGAGAAGAGGAGACTCCCCAAATACTGGTGCTCTTTCCATGTGGAGGGAGGCTCACCTTCCACATGAAGTGAAGCAACTACACAAGTGCCCTCTGCCTCACAGGAGTATGTGCCCCTGTCCGCAGCAGACACACGGCTAATGAACAAGCGAGCCACATTCCAGTCCTGCTCCACTACCACCCTTTGGCCATCAGGCTGCAACGGCTGCCCATCTTTCTTCCACTGAGCTTTGACTGGCCTTGAGTACTGGCAGATGAATTCAGCCGGTTGGTTTTCAACCACCCGAAGGTCCTCCATGTCGCTCACCACTTCAACTGTAGGATCTGAGGTGGGGTCAGGGGTCATGGGGTCAGGGCTTGGCCAACATAGAATGACATGCACAGGACATGCCGTGTGACATATGGGCTTGATAACCCCCCCCAAAACAGTTTGAGGTGCTGTTCATAAGTGACATTAGAATGTAATTTTAAGGTATTTTCAAGTGCAAATTGTATGTGTGCCATGCGCATACAGTAATGTCCACTGTGTTGTTTTGTGTCAAAGATGAACCCTAAAAGGGGTCAAAAGCCCAATTGTCAGGTATCATAGTCATAACCACAGGCCACTAAGTCTTGGTGGGTGAAAACAGGAGGGGGAGTGAAATGCCAGATTAATAGGCAAAGTGTGATAGGGTTAAAGGGTATTGTGCTTGCAGGTTAAAGGGCGAGGTCAGGTGATACAATGGGATAATGGAGATGAGAATAAAGGTCAGTATTTGACAGCAGACGGCCGGAGCGGATGGGTGGAGCAGCACTTTCCTCGCACAACATTTCTTTTAATTCACTGGTTTTCTAAGTCTTCACCACAAAACCCAGATCAAATCTCCCCACCAAAGCCAGACCTACATGTTACCTCCTAAGTAGGGGTGTGACGATACACTAAACTCATGAGACAAGACGATACACGATATTGGGTTCACAAGAACAAGAAGAGATGATATTTCATATTACTTTTAAGAAAACTAAAATGACAAAATCTATGACTGGACAAACTGACTTTTTATAACAATGTACATGCATTTTGGAAATGTTTAATATCTTGCATTCATGCATAACCTATGCAAAATTGTAAAATGGCCTCATATCAGCTGCAATGAAAATGTCAATGTCTCTCGTTATTGTTGTGGCTCTGGCGCTTGACTCTGGGAGTTTAGGTGCAAAGACATCTGTCAGTGTTGTAAAGCCTTTGGCTGTTTTAATCATAGGTGCAGTAGATTTTAGAAGTGAGCTGTGGTGGTTCTGTATGTGTCTTTGCAAACTGCCTGTGTTAGCGTGTTAACACAGTACTATTTTCTCACAGTGCTTAGATATTGTCTGTGTCTTGTCCGTCACCTGGTTACCGTTTATTCTTTTCAGGCATGCCTACGATGTGAAATTGTGCATAGACCTAATAGTTTGGATGCCTCACAGTCTGATAGGCTTCTGCCCGGTGCCCGCAAGACAGCTTTTCACTTAAACGAGAAATATTGTCACAATTTAATCTTGCGAGATCTCGTGGCACAAGATCTCGTCACACCCCTACTCCAAACTACAACCACATCACTCATATTTAGTGCTAAAGGATACATAAACATAAGGGCTGATGATGATGCTGTAATAATCACGATCATGCTTTTGTCTCCTACAATTAAAACTTAATGAAGACATTTTTGTTCTATATGAAAGCATCACAGATTTACCTCAAAGGCTTTTACAGGCTGTAGATTACACCGTCTGCCCTTCATTCCAGTGCTTTGACAACAAATGTCTTTAAAAATGACTAAAAATACCCATTTAACAGGGAGAAAATTGTACCACCATTTTTCTTTTTTACATGCAAAAAATAAAATTAAATATTTTGTTTGAATGTGTATATTGTGTATGTGAAAGAATAGGCTAACTGAATCCTGAAATGCTACATGAATATGCTTTGTAATCTGGTTACTATTGAGTCAAAGCATAGACCAATAAATTCAACAAACAAATTGAAAACAGCAATAAGATCCAAGCAAGCCACTACAAACAACTAGCCTAAATTATCAAAACTGATGTTACATAAATTAAGCCAACTGTGCTTTCAATTAAAAACACATGATTTTTGCCTATGATCTTTGTGGAAATTCTGTTTGTAATAAATGGCTTAAATGTGTTATAGACTGACATAAAGAAATCACCATCGTTAAATACACACATATATATA
>JAPTGZ010000010.1:22202509-22217514 GCA_029814645.1 Fowleria isostigma | reverse complement strand
ACTTCACGGATTTTGCCTATCACGGGTTCTTTTTGGAACGTAACCCCCGCGAAAAACAAGGGTTTACTGTATAAGTGTACGTATGAGTATCTCCCCATCTCCCCTATCCTCTATCAACATGTGCACAACTGCAAAGAGTATTAATAGATTTTGATTTGTCTTTATTTTTGAATCTTGTGTGCTTTGTTTGTACTATACTCTTGCTGTTGTAAACCTGGAATTTCCCCTTGTGGGACTAATAAAGGAATATCTTATCTTATAATGTGCTGCACAGTGGTTTTCCTAAAAATGTGGTGTGACCAGTTGTTAGTGTCAAAAGCCATGCCATTGTCCGCCGGTGTGTCTTATTACCTTCACTTCCCACTCTTAACTGAGCCCCTTGTTTGAGAAGCTGCTGTTCTGGAGTCTGTTTAGTGGTGGCAGCTAAAGTATGACAATCAAAATCACATAAGGCTAATTATATATAATGGCACACATAAACACCTGCTGTAAACAAAGACCAACCATAACCTCAATATGTCAGCTTTCATGCAACAACAACAAATAAACCGAATCAGAAAAACCCACAGATACTGAAACAAAGGAACAACAAATAATGACAAAGCTCATGACATTTCAAAGCCAGCCATAACAATAAAAAGCCAGTGAGCAGTTAACATACCAGAAGTTATGACCACAAGTTAAGACAAAAAAGATATCAGGATATACATTTAGACCACTGATTATTTCTCACCATTCTCACCAGCAACAACGAGAGTGCAACAGTATTTCAAAGTTCAAAGTCACCCATGCAAACAGACTGGTCCCATTACCTCTCTGAGTCTCCTGCTTGAGTTGCTGTTCAGGTGTCTGTTCAGTGGCTGGCAGTGTGACAGCTAAAGTATGACAATCAAAATAACATTATAAATGCCCTGAAATAACTCTCTCGATGTATAACATACAGGTCAGCAACACACAGTGAATACCATCTGAAGGTATAACAGCTCTTAACATCAATATGTCAGCCTTCATGCAACAAAATAAACCATTGACCACATAAACCCACAGATGCTGAGACACATTAACTCAAAGGACCGGGAAATAATCACACAGACTGAGATTTAACAACCAGCCATAACATTAAAAGACAATGAGCACATAACATATCACAATTTAGGACAAGTAGAAGGCATTAGTAATTTTCTAGCAGCAAAGAAATGGTGACAAGAAGTATTGAACAGCTTTACATTTACAAAGCTATACACTGTACACATGTAAACGGCAAACACGGCTGTCAGTCATCTCTAGATTACCTTGTACTGTCTCATTTATCTCCTGTCTCTTGTGTTCATCTTTGCCAACTATAGATGACACTTCAGGCTTCTTGGCTGAAATACAAATATGAGTCTATAAGTCTGGTCAGAGCTGCCAGACCACTGCCACCTGAATGCAGCATTGATAAATGACCATAATTAAAATACACTTAAATCAATAAACATTACACACAAGTTCACGATCCTTTACATGCCACAAGCAGAACACCAAGTTTTCCACACTATTTTCAAAAACAACCTGGTTTGTGCGATATACTGGAATACAGCACTGACAGAGACGGTGATCAAGGTGAAAATTATAAAAGGCAATCCCATCACAAGACAGACGCATCTTACTCATCAGAGGCACAGAACCTGCAAAACAGCTAGTAAGCTATAAAGAAATGTTGCTCAACACCATCAAAGCCTTTATGTATAAAGCTGTCCAGAGCATATGAAGCTGAAAGCCAAGCATTGTGCATTGGTTTCCATACCTTCAACTTTAGTGTTGGTTTCCTGCTTCTTAGAATCCAGTTTAGCAGCTGAGGGAGGAGCTGAAAGCTTAACAGCTGAGAAGAGCAGATTTACATTCAGAATCTTTACAAACCTCACCATTCAGTTCACCATTAGAATTAAAAACTCAATAGCATTAAAAAGTTAACTTCTCAATCCCCAAATTTTAGGAACCAGCTAGCAACATAACACGCTATTACTAGCCCATTTGAAATAAGGTTCACCAATTTTGATAAAGTTGATATAATGTCTTATAAAGAGAAATAATTTCTAGATCAGCAGCAAACATTATGGATGGTAAAATCAAAACCAGCCAAGGAAATGCAACATATGATTAAGAGCGCTTATCAGATGCCAAGCAATAAAAGCAAAAAAAATTATGAAATATTTAACAAGAGCCAACACAGAATAGTTGGCCCCTCACAAAATGGAAAAGCAGTGGTTCTTACTGTTGTAATTTTAGCTTCATAGCCCACTGGCACACTGAATATATATATATAAATAGATATATAAATATAAACCAAGTGGATAGACCACACAGAGAAGTGAAAAAACTAAAAAAAATTGGAGCAGGTTTAAAAAGAAATATCAAATTTCTTATTGTACTCCAGAAATTAAATGATGACAAACTACATGGGAGGCAACAGTCAAAGTCATGCCTTTACAGCCACATAACAGACAAAACAGCAACAGGTGCTACTTTAACATACAACTGGTAAATTGCAGCAAGTGTAGTGAGCAAAATATTGAATGACTTTTAGTTATAGCTCAGAAACAAAATGATGACTGTCAGAAAAAGAGACAGATGTACCGACCATCACCTTGCACCACATAATTATCAGAAAAAAGGAAAAATTCAGACATTGTATCACAACACAGAACACATCCAGACAGAAACATCCTAACAGTCACACGTAAAATTTGATGGGTACACCAAATTAACCTGATTACTCAATCACAAAGAAAACTGATATTTGCATTAAGACTCTAAAAACAAAAGAGAAAGCAAAGACAATGAACATAGAAAAACACTCTCATATGAGTGCTTAAATCAAAAACATGAGCTAAGTGTACTACAAATATTCCTCAAATATGTGAAGTAACTTGTGTAAAGTATTAAAATCTCTGTATCTGTAGGTATAAACATATTGATACATAAAAATAAAAAGTTGCATTACCCAAATTTAAGAATAACAGAATGATTTTCTGTAAAAAACCTGAGACAATATGAGATAGAGGTTAGCATTGCAAACACTCCTACCCTTGATCTTGATGTTGGTTGTGGTCTTCTGGTCTCCACACACACAGCTGTATTCTCCACTGTCTTCTGGCACCACTTTGTTGATCAGCAGCTCATTCATGGTTTCTTTTTGCTTTATCTGGTACTTCTCCCCAGATTTCAGGACCTGTGTCCCCTTCTTCCACTCCACAGGAGCTCCAGTTTTGGAGAGTTCACAGCTGAGAGTAACACTGGCTCCCTCTTCAGCCTCCTGGCTTGTCAGCTTCTTTGTGAAGACCGCTGGTTGAGCTAAAAATGTATTTACTAGTTAGCAACTAATAGCACACTGTTAGTAAACAATACCAAGAGAAAAGCTGAAATAAAACAAAAAACATATAATGCAGCTCCACCAAATAAAGGTGTCAAAAATAAAGAAAAGGCTGACAGTAGTGCTGCACGATATTGGCAAAAGTTGCGATATGGGTGTACAGTATTGCAATAACAATAATATTGCGCTATTGCTTGTTCATCTCAAGAAATAACAATTTCATCTACAAACAAAAATGTTCCTTAACAAAGTTAAAATTAGGCAATTTAAGTACTGTACTACTACAATCAATGACACAATTCTGAGATAGAACCTGGTGATGCTGTTACCATAGACCTTCAGACACAAACAGACTCAAATATTTGGTCATTTTATTCACATATCACAATGTGTATATGACAGATGAATTTCATAATAACTAAAATTCCAGAGAACCACCATGTAAGAGCTTTAACTACACAATATTCCATTTCTTGCCTGGTTTGGTAAATACTGCATAAATAAAATAAAATCTTTAAATATAAGTCTTCAGGCTTTGTACAAAGTTGTGCTCTGAAAATATTCACATCTTTTCAACATTAATAACATGTAAATTAACATTCAATCAGCAGCAGTAGCATTACTTCTTTTTTTTTTGCTAGAAAAACTAACATGTTAGAGTGGTAGAGTTAATGAAAAAAAAAGAAATCATTGCACGTCTTTGTGATATGAATACTGCACACTCCATTATCGTGATATCAATATTTTGGCGATATATTGTGCAGCCCTAGCTGACAGTGACAAATGGTGTCACATGCAGAAACAGGTGCTCCACACAAAACACTAGCCCACATACAGCAGGTAAAACAAAGAGGCACACTAGCTCCATCGCATGACTCCTCCTACCCTTGATCTTGATGTTGGTTGTGGTCTTCTGGTCTCCACACACACAGCTGTATTCTCCACTGTCTTCTGGCACCACTTTGTTGATCAACAGCTCATTAATGGACTCTGTCTGTTTTATCTGATACTTTTCTCCAGATTTCAGGGCCTGTGTGCCCTTCTTCCACTCCACAGGAACTCCAGGTTTAGAGAGTTCACAACGCAGAGTGACACTGGCTCCCTCTTCAGCCTCCTGGTTCACCAACTTCTGTTTGAAGGTCACTGGTTGGGCTGAGTAATTATTAGTAGGTTAGCAGTCATTGTTGTGACTGACACTTTGCATAAATAAAAAAAAACACACAAACACTAATCCTTTAAAATTACATGCAAACATCAAAACAAATTTGTCCAAATTTATGTGTAAACAAAAAAACTACAGCATACAATTACTCAAAAAACATTATGTAGACCATTATTTAAAAAAAAAAAAAGTACAAAATTCACACTGCACACAACACAAGAGCACACAGCAGAAAAGTACAACACAATACAATTTCATGGGTACACTAAATTGGTCCAATCACTTACAAATACAGCTGAAATTTGAGTTCAAAATAATGAAGAAAGTAAACGCAACAAAGACTTTGACAGGAAAGGCAATTGCCTCAAAACAAGTGCTTCACACAAGACATAAACAAAGTGTACAGCAAATTTCCTGAAGTGAATGCAGTAACCTGTGATTAAAGCTGAAACATTTGCTTGCCTGTAGTGACATATATAAAAGAAATTAGACAAAACATAAGAAACTGATTTTCCTAAATATCTGAGATACACAGAGTTTAAAATCACAAATTCTCCTCCTACCCTTGATCTTGATGTTGGTTGTGGTCTTCTGGTCTCCACACACACAGCTGTATTCTCCACTGTCTTCTGGCACCACTTTGTTGATCAGGAGCTCATTCACAGACTCCTTTTGTTTCATCTGGTACTTTTCTCCAGACTTCAGGACCTGTGTGCCCTTCTTCCACTCCACAGGAACTCCAGGTTTGGAAAGTTCACAACGCAGAGTAACACTGGCTCCCTCTTCAGCCTCCTGGCTCGCCAACTTCTGTTTGAAGGTCACTGGTTGGGCTGAGCAAGTATTAGTAGGTTAGTAGCCAACAATACAACATGACATATATTTTGTAAGAAATATATGCATATATTGTATATAAACCAAATTATAACAAGTCAGGATAACATGCAGACAGAAGAAAATGGAAAACACTAAACAAAAAGCGTAAAAACACAGACATATGTAAATATAATTAATCCATAAAGATGCAAGCAGCCACTGGTGACCAAAACCATCTACTGATCTAAACTGTTTAATACCTACTATTCCACTGATCCTATTAATACATGTAAATACTTGGTGTAAAATCTTATTTTTATTGCTATCAGAGTGTGAGTAGTGAACCGTCGTGAATGTAGAAACACCGTCATCTTCTACAACATTGATTCACCAGTAAAAGCCACAGAGTTGGATCAATGACAGTGGATGGAGTCACATGGTTTATGCTCAGTTGATACATTTTACTGAAAAAGTCACTTTTTCTTCAGTTTTCTCTGTTTCTGATATAATATCCCTAAACTTTAATCTGAGCTTTATGAACATCTACATGATCAGGTATATTAAATATAAAAAAATATGCAAATTACAGAGGATAATATTGTAATAAATGGTGATAAATCACTTAAAGAAAGGTTGAACAGGCAGAAAAGTAAATTTGGGAACTGACACCAAAATAGCAATGGTCTTTATGGGTTAATTTAAAGCATTACATAGAAACCCCTTAAAAGGCAATATTTATCCTACCCTTGATCTTGATGTTGGTTGTGGTCTTCTGGTCTCCACACACACAGCTGTATTCTCCACTGTCTTCTGGCACTACTTTATTGATCAGGAGCTCATTCACAGATTCCTTTTGTTTCATCTGGTACTTTTCTCCAGACTTCAGGACCTGTGTGCCCTTCTTCCACTCCACAGAAACTCCAGGTTTAGAGAGTTCACAACGCAAAGTAACACTGGCTCCCTCTTCAGCCTCCTGGCTCGCCAACTTCTGTTTGAAGGTCACTGGTTGGGCTGAGTAATTATTAGTATGTTAGAGGTCAGACAACGCATTCAATGTGAGAATCAATAAAAAAACAAATAACACCGACTGAAAAAAGAAACACTGACAAGATGCAATGTAGGACAACAAAGCCCTTCCATAAATTTTTTTCAACAATGCACAGACTGCACGGTTTAATCCTCTTCCTACCCTTGATTTTGATGCTAGCTGTGGTCTTCTGGTCTCCACACACACAGATGTATTCTCCACTGTCTTCTGGCACCACTTTGTTAATAAGGAGCTCATTTACTGATTCCTTTTGTTTCATTTGGTATTTTTCTCCAGATTTCAGGACCTGTGTGCCCTTCCTCCACTCCACAGGAACTCCAGCTTTAGAGAGTTCACAACGCAGAGTGACAGCGGCTCCTTCCTCTGCCTCCTGGTTCACCAACTTCATTTTGAAGGTCACAGGTTGGGCTGAGCAAGTATTAGTAGGTTAGCAGTCAGTGGTGTGACATGGCATTATAAACACATACAACAAAATAATGAAATACACAGATCTTCAATTACAAAAATGCCCAAACAGAAAATATATAACATAAAATATACAATGCCATTCTTTGCTGTTTGCAGACACAATGCAATGTCCTCCTCCTACCCTTGATGTTGATGTTGGTTGTGGTCTTCTGGTCTCCACACACGCAGCTGTATTCTCCACTGTCTTCAGGCACTACTTTGTTGATCAGCAGCTCATTGACTGATTCTTTCTGCTTTATCTGGTGCTTTTCTCCAGACTTCAGGACCTGTGTGCCCTTCTTCCATTCCACTGGGGCTCCAGGTTTAGAGAGTTCACAGTGCAGAGTAACACTGGCTCCCTCTTCAGCCTCCAGGCTTGTCAGCTTCTTCGTGAAAGTCGGGGGTAGTGCTGCACAACCAAGCCTTCATTACATGACTTAACTCAAAATCAGGCAAAGCAATCAAGCACAGACAACATGTACTGGTTACTGGCTCCTGAGCTTCTGTTTAAAAAAAAAAAAAGCTGTCAGCACTAAAATAAAAGCACAATGACTCGACTAAATTAAACAGAATATTGCATTTTGCTTGAATGGTTGGAATGGGAAATGATTTGAGATGAAGATGATGCATTATTTCTCCTGCTCCAGTTACTTAATGCTAGTCTGTTGAATGCAATTTGTATTCGACAACATGAATAGTCCTTGCTTTTATGGTGCACATATTATGTGAGAAAAAATGAACTCTCTTGTTACAGTCCTAGAGAGACAAATCATTTCAGAAATACACAAAGGATTAGTAACATATAACATAAGAAACAGGCATTTATGTAGTAATCACATTGCATAAAAATACATTTTGGAGCAGATCACTGATACCATTGTACATGCTGGTGGATTTCATTCACAACATTTGGATGTTCATGCAGTGTCTGAACCATATCAATCCAAAGACACAGAGGGCAGATACATGTCAGAAAGAGGAAAACAGATCCCTTAGTAATAAATTCACAATGCAAAACCCTGAAAAGTAACTTTGCAAAAACAACCAAAAATCTGTCTTTTTTTTCAGTTAGTTTTTCCTGTCAGTATTTTCTATCAGTTACTTCTCTTACAGCAGCAGAATACAAACCCCACTATAGAACCTGAGCATCTTTGAGGAGGCTGGCTGCTGTGGTGTGGATCTAAGCACCACTGCACATACAACAGATCGATAAGACTGACAGGTAAGGCAAACAAAAGGAGAACATTCCCTGAAAAACAATGAAGAGCCTGTGCTTCTTTCAGTAAAGAGTGGCCTTTAAAACAGAACAAAACCACTAAACGAGCAAAGTCAACAAGCCAATCGATGTAAAAACCAAAATCCAACAGAAAAAAAACCCCACACATTCATCAAATAATCATTAACAGTGGGTATAAAAAAGAAATGCAGATGCCTAAGGTTTTGTCATGCCTTAAATAAATATGACACAAAACATGACTGATCAAACTATTCCCTTTATATCATCCAAAATTAGTTTACAATTCTTCTAAATCTTTTAACAGCCACCTCTATGGGCAAAAACATCATTGTACAACACAATCTCAGTCCATCAAATTCTCAACTTAGAATCAAATGCAATTAATTATGTCAACTGAAGACCCTGTTCTAAAAGTACTGAAGTCACAAAAAAAGTCTGTTAAAATATTCATAGGTGGACTTATGCTCAACCTGACGTCCAAAAAAATGTAACTTCAGTACTTTTAGCACCAGGGACTTCAGCTTATCAAAAGTAAGTAAAATAGTCACATTCCTACCTTTGACGGTCACCTTGGCCATACTCTTAGCAGTGCCCACGTCACAAGTGTAGATGTCAGTATCTTTTTCTTCCAGGTTTTTGATGGTGAGAGTTAAAAGCCCCTCTTTCTGGGACATCTCATATCGACCTCCAGATTTGAGCTCTGAGTGACCTTTAAGCCATATCACTGTGGATGGGGTTTGTGCAGTCTCACACTGGAGGATCACTGAGCTCTTCTCTTCTGCATGGCTGTCGTTCAGCGCTTTAGTAAATTTATGGATTGGTTCTGTAGAAAAAAAGGCAACTTACAGTCTTCAAGTTGTGATTTTCATAGTATCATAAATATAATATAGCAAAACACAGTGTAAAGATAAAGAAATTGTTAAATAATCCTAGATTATCTATGAGCTAGGCTTGAAAGACTGACAATTCCTGTTTAAACAGCCAAGTTACATAGAAGCAGGTCTTACCCTTGGTTTCAAGCTTAGCTCTGGTTGTTGCACCTCCGACAACCTCACAACTATACTCTCCAGAATCTTGAGACGAGACATTATGGATGGTCAACTTCATGACCTTATTTTCTTGACTGATGTCATATTTCTGACTTTTCTTGATTACTTGGTCTTCCTTCATCCACTTTACGGTGGCATTAGACTGTACTACCTCACAGGTAAACACAGCATCTTCACCTTTACCAACACTAACATTTTGAAGTCCTTTAGACACAGATGAAGCCTTCCCTGTGAGAGGAACACAGTATGTTTTCAAGAATGTTTAACATTACACACAATTTAGTCTATACCCATTAAAAATGTCAGCCTACCTTCTACTACTAATGTTGTTTTGGAGGACAAGTCTTTAATGGTGAAGACCACCTCTCCAGCATCAGCTGGAGTGACATCCTTTAAGGTCATCATGTACTTGCGTCCCTTACTGGTGATTTTGACACGGCCTCCATTTGTAATGGTTTTACCATTAAGAGTCCAGGAGCACTCATCTGTGCTCTCACGAGACAAGATGCACTCGAAGTTGCATGTCTCTCCTTCATTTACTTCAGCCGATTTCAACCATTTTGTTATTCCAATACCAATTTCTAGGGCAAAAAGCATAAAGTTTTATTCAACTGCGCAGTGCTAGAAATAACACATGGCTATGATAGACAACCATACCAACCTCTTACAGTAACCTTTGCTTTAGAAACTTCTGTTCCGAGGTCACAACTATACTCCCCAGCATCTTCTTTAGTAACATCCTTGATGATTAGTCCTAAAGACTTGCCTGTGTGAAGGAGCTCATATTTTGGTCCAGCTTTCAGGACTTTACCTTCCTTTCTCCAGGTGGGGGAAACTCTGGGCTTGGAGGCTTCACAGGCTAAAGTTATCATGCCTTTCTCCTCACCCACCACATCATCTAGAGACTTGAGGAACACTGCACGTTTTTCTGGAGGGAAATTGAGAAAGTAAACATATAATATTCATCCATTCATTCCTCTTCTGACCCAGCTTTATCCTCACTAGGGTCGCGGGAGGTGCTGGAGCTTATCCCAGCTGCCTATGGGTAAAGGCGGAGAAACGCATCATATGTTCTCATCATTTGGGGTGAGCACATGAGTATCTAGATTATTCCATGGCTTTTCTAAGAGATAAAAATCCACCACATTCACTATATCAAGTGTGGGATATTTCCAACTCTCTAAATAGGTTTTAAGTAAGTTACAGGAGTTTAACAGGAGAGAACAGTGCAGCTACACAGCATTTCTCTCTCTCCAATTAGCACCCACTGGCAACCGTTAACCCTTAACCCCATATATTTAAACTGAATTAAATTATTTATAATAAAGAGTTAAAAAGTTTTAAAATATTACACAACTTGATTACCAATATAAATATATATTTCAGCATGTTTTTTTCACAGTCAAAAAGAGTTGTGTAATGCAGCTTAGTGTGGTTATCTTAATTGCTGTACAATGAGGTGACACTATTAAAATATACAGTATGCTGTGCCTTTTGAGTTATTTATTTCCTATTTTGCTGAAACAAATAGATTCTTACATCATCTTTGATTCTTATATTGCACTTCAGTATTATATATCACACTCTGTCTTAAAGAAATCAAGATCTGTATTTTTTTAAGCCATATTACCTGATGCTAATTGTATGTACATAAATAATACAGCATCTAAATGTATCTATGAATCTATCTTAACATGTCTCAAATGCACGGTCATTCTTACCTTTAACTGTAAGCGTGACAGATTCCTTCACCTTGCGTACTTGAAAGCTGATAGTACCTCCATCTTGTGGTGCTAAATTCTTCAGCGTGAGCTTGTGAACTTTACCATCATGGCTGATGGTGTTTACTTCATTAGTAAAGAGCACCTTGTCATTGAGAAGCCACTGTACCTCCTCATCTGCATAGTTAATCTCACATGTGAACACTGCATCGCCATCTTCATCAACCTGAGTGTCCACCATGTGTTTGGTGATATTGATTTCACGCACTGGACAGACAAAATAAGAAAATGATTTGAGTTTAAATGTGCCCACCTTCATCAAATACCATGTCAAATCACCATTTAAAAATGGTGTAGATTAGATATACGGCAGTCAAACTTCATGTCGTACTTTCAACTGTAAGTGTGCCTTTGGTCTCAGCAGGTCCAGATACACAGCGGTACTCTCCACTGTCCTCCTCAGTCAACTTCTGAATTGTGATTTGAGCCCTTGCAGCATCTTGCTTCATGTTATATTTATCTGATGGTGCCAATGGTACCTTATCTTTGAACCACTGAACCTCTTTAGGTGGGGCAGAGAATTTGCAACTAAGTATTGCTGAGCTTTTCTCCTTTGCCTTCACATTTTTGATAGGATCTGCAATCTCCAGAGGACGCTCTAAATGTAAAAAAAAAAAAAACAGCATCTGATTAAACTTAAACTGTATACTGGATATCTGTGCACCAGGCGGAACAATACAGCTACAGCCACGTATGGTTTATAACATTACCTTTGACAGTGAGCTGGGCTTGAGATTTGCTCTTCCCTGCTGTAAACTGCACAGATCCAGTCATTGAAGCTTTGGTCTTTTTCAAAGTGAGACGATGCAGAGTGCCTTCTTTCTCCAATTCAACATCAGCACTCTCCTGCACAGCAACTCCATTCAGAGTCCATATAGGAGGTTTTACCAGTTCCATACTGATTTCAACTTCAAAGACAGCGGCAAATGGTTCTGTCACTTCTACTGAACTAAGATCCCGCACAATGCTTATGGACTGCTCTGAAGGGTTACAAAAAGAGAGAAATTTGGTTAAATGCAAACAAATTGACATGACTCCATAATAAAGATATATGCTGAAAATGAATAATGCAGAAAAACCTAAACCTAGTCATTATTAATATAATGACTGAAAAAAAAGAATTGGCAAATCAATCAGTGTACATACAGTATATTACAATTACGTGGATAAAATTCAGTATACATACCATTATGGATGTTATTACCTCAATATTACAATGATAATAATGCAAAATTTATATTTACAAATGTAGAAATAATTTATATTTAAGAAATTTAAGTGATTAACCTAAAACATATTTTGAAAATTTACACCTGATGTACTTAAATCTGAAATATTAACTTTGAGTGATTAATTTGAGGCTTCTTCAGTATAATCTGACCAATATAGAATCACAATTCTAAAAAGAGTTAGGGCACTATGTAAGATGTAAATGAAAAGAAAATTTAACAATTTACCAATCTCATAAACCCATATTTTATTCACAAATGTTTAAACTGAGAAAATGTACCAGTTTAAGAAAAAAAAAAAGTTCATTTTGGAGTTAAAGGCAAGTTGAGATTGGGGCAACAGAACACTGGAAAAGAAAATGGACCCAACTGGTTCTACTCATTGTGGAATTAAGAATAATGTTCCCAACTCCAAATAATCTGTGGAAATCAATGTTGAATGTCCACTATCATCAGGCCCACAGGCTGAATAAGAATCAGGCAGGATTCTGTAATGGAAATCAGTGAATGGCCTCAGGAGCACTTGCAGAAATCATTTTCTCTAAACAGACTTTGCTGTGCCATCAGATATTAGAGCTATGTATTCCCCCATCTAGACTGCCTTTTTCAGGTAATTGTTTTAGCAAGACAATGCTCTATGCATTATGCATTTATTACAGCAGCCTGGTTTTGGAGGAGTCTGGGTGCTGAACTAGCCTGCCTGCAGTCCAGACCTTTGACCAACTGAAAACATTTGGTGCATTGTGAAATGAAATATGCAACAAAGGCGACCCAGACTGGTAAGCAGCTAAAATCCAGTATCAGACAGAAATGTGATAGCATTCTTCCATTCCTCCAGTAACTGGGCTCCTCAGTTCCCAGATGTTTACTGACAATTGTTAAAAAATGACAGAATGCTACAAAGTGGTAAACATGGCCTTATCTTATAACATATCTTACAGCATGATCTTGTTCTTATAATAGCACATTTTCTCAGTTTAGACATTTGATGTTTTATTTCTTCTACTATGAATAAAATATGATTTATGATTTTTTCATTGCATGTCACACCACACACTAACTTTTCTGCAATAGGGCCTGTGTTGCTAATCTGAAATGTACACATTTGGTTTAAAATAGGCACACCTGTTATACTTATTAGTTTTATTCACACAAAAACTGAAAATGTCCCATACAACATGACATAGTACAACATCACTTTGGGGTCAGATAGACAGACAGACAGATGCCTCATTGAATGGCAGTCTGATGGCTTTTGTCAATGCCTGTATATCTACACTTGGCCCTTATACATAATACACCTTTGTCATCTTCCATTGTGTTACCTTCCACAAGAAGTTTACAAGATGTCTTGTCATCAGTGGCGTCACAAGTATACATGTCTTCATCCCCTGAGTCCACATCATTGATGGTAAGTTTTCGATACACATCTTCACTTTTGATCTCGTACTTCTTGCTGGGTTTGAGCTCCGTCTTGTTCTTGTACCACTTCACCTTTGCACTAGTGCGTGACACTTGGCATTCAAGATGACCACGGTGCTTATACATCGCTATCTTATCCCTGAGTTTCTTCACAAACTTCACAGGGAGCTCTACAGTGACAATAACAATCAACGAAATCAATTACGTATCCCATAAAGAAACATTAAAGGCTATTAACGTAAAGGTCTTGCTGAAGCCTACAAGAGCAGGCAATGTTTCTAACTGGCTTATGCCACAGCCAAGGCAAATGGGCCTAAATGTAAAGCTTCATTAGTGCATTTTATGAACTGTCTCTTTCCATAAGTTTTGCAAAAGCTGAAGCAGACAGCATGCATATTCTAATGTCATGTTACATTAAATAGAAATTACAGTCTGCCAATTATTTTTGTTTTGAGTTTCCTGCATTTTCTGTTTGAGAGCATATAGCATGATGGGTGGTGTCAAAGCTAGAGAATTAATGTATGCATATGGCCAACTGATAGCAAAGTATCTTCTTAATTTGACCTTCTACTTAATATAAACAATTATAGTTTAAATTTGAATATGCCAGAAATGTCACCGAACAAATGATCTCCTATTTTTTGACATTTAGAAAAGGAGTTTCAGACTGTACATTTATTTGAAAAAGGAAGCTGTAACCAAACCCTTTGAAAACAGTCTGAAACTAACAAATAAAGCACCAGTTGTATTCCCCTTTGCCATCAGGTCTCAATGAGGCATAACAATGTAAATGCAAGCTGCAAGGGGATTTTCTACACCACAGACCCAGCATTGTCAAGATGTTGCATTGCATTAGAAAGGTAGCATTTTTGATTTTAATCTTTTGCATCAGAGTCACAAAAATAAATGCCACTTTCCACATTCCACAAGGAAACTGCCAATTCCAGCATTACAATTTTACACTGACAAAATGCCACCAATTTAAAACAAAATGAGATTTCAATTCTTTGAAACATCCTGACAAAACACTTCTTTTGTGATGAATAGAAAACAATCCATCTGCAGCACATCTAAACATTGTCACATAGTAAAGATATACATGTAAAAATACACATACTGTTAAATAATCCAAGACTCAGGCACAACTTTACCTTTCACTTTAAGTTTTGCAGTTGAAGAGGCTTTCTCTGCTGTGAATTTAATCTCACCCATATCTTCTACAGAAACAGACTTGAAGATCAGCACATAGGTCTTGCCTGAGTTAAAAAAATAAATAAATAAATAAACAGCTTATTAGATCAAAGAATGACTTTGAGTAAGGGATGGGAATTGATAAGAATTTAGCGATTCTGATTCCATTATCTATTTTGCTTAATCAATCTGATTCCTGGGGCGGCACGGTGGTGTAGTGGTTAGCGCTCACGCCTCACAGCAAGAAGGTCCCTGGTTCGATCCCCGCACCATC
>JAPTGZ010000010.1:22166889-22202409 GCA_029814645.1 Fowleria isostigma | reverse complement strand
TAGGCTCCATGCGACCCCCGTGACCCTAATGAGGATAAAGCGGGTATGGAAAATGAATGAATGAATGAATGAATCTGATTCCTTGTCAATTCTCTTATCGATTGGGTGAGGGAATAAAAGAGTAAAATAGGTTTGTTTGCATTTCCATCTCTGCACAGAAAATATAACATATACAGTATGTGCAAATAATAATAACAGATGATGCCGGGTTTGCTTCTGGATCTGTGTAAGTAAAATACATGTGAAGCATTTGTTGGAGATGTGGTAGATCAGAGTTTCCAGTGTAGTTGACTCATATGCTGTTACATACTGTATTTTTTACGTACTGTTTATGCTCCTATTTCTTATCAACTACATTGGAGCCATGACAGTACTGGTACCGGTAGAATGGTAGCCATGTGGTACTGGCCCAGTGGCACAGAGCTGCGGTACCAGAGGGCTGTTGTGAACAAGTGTCACTAAGTAGGGTATCAAACACGTGACATTCCTGCAAATGAATGTCATGCTATGGACAAATCTTTCTCTCATATTGGAGGGATTTCCTCCTTTGAAGAAATGTTTGCTTTGACAGAGTTACCAGTGGACCTGGTGTCATTTACACCTGAAATTTAGACAGACTTTGGAGCGTTTCTGCCTCAACGTCATGGTGGCTACGTTCTAAACCAAAACAATGCAGCATGCGTGTGATGTCATCACGCATGCGCAATGAAGGTGGAATTGATAGGCAGAATCATTAAGCAGGAAGACAAATGATTCCAAGGAAGTGAGCTACTGGGAACCGGTTCTCAAAAAGAACCGGTTCTCGATTCCCATCCCTAATGTCAGTGATAATGATTACTAAAGAACAGCAATATGGTGTACAGGGAGCTGAGACACACAGATTTACCCTCTTGTCTCATCTTGATGTTGTCATTAGCTTTGAGTTTGGCGCTTCCTTTGTACCACTGGCAGTCAACTTCCTCATGTGAGATCTCACAGGAAAATGAAGCTGTCTCCTTCTCCATCACCTCCACATCCACCAGCTTCTTAACTATCTTAACTTCTCGGGCTGCAGGAAAAATGCTGATTATCAATACCGTGATTATTAATACTTGACTGATTTGTAGGGACATGACCACCTCCTACCATGAACAGTGAGCTTGGCAGCAGTGTTGTCATCAGCCGTGCGACAGATGTAACTGCCTGCGTTTTCAAAGGTGCATTTGTTGATGACCAAAGTGTGCTTTCGGCCCAGTGAATGGATGGAAATGTTCTTTCCTGGTTTCAGTTCCACGTCATCCTGCAGATTAATTGATTTTTTAAAAGTTGCTTTTGCATTACACACATTTCATAATACATGCAGTTAGTACCAGACAATAGTTTGTTCTCACCTTGAACCACTTAACATCTGCACTTGTTAGGGACACTTCACATTCAAAAGTAGCTTTCTCCTTCTCAGGAACAGTGATATCCATAATAGGTCTGGAAATCATTGCTGGGGGTTCTGTAAAAATCAACATAAGCTGTTCAACTATACTATGAAAACTTTATCATGACGTGACTCTCAGGAAAATAATTACAGACTGCTTCTCATGTCAACCACTGATGTGACTGACTTCCATTACCTGTGATAATCACTTTGGCAGAAGTATGGACCCCCTCTGCTTGGAAGGCAATAGTTCCTGCATCCTCTCGCTTAAGATTGGACAAAGTAAGAGCATGTTTCTTTCCCAAAGCGGTGATGCGGCAGTTGGGCCCTGTCTTTATCTTGGCCCCATCTCTGGTCCAGGAGCCCTCAACATCAGCCTGACTGAGCTCCACCTCTAAAGTTACTGTTTCTGTCTCACGGGCCTTGGTTTCTGTTAGTGCCTTTATTACATTAATCTTTTTCACTAAAGGGAAGAAAAAATATGTGAGTGTTAATGCATAGGCATGGGTTAGTGATAAGCTGTCCTAGAGTGTAATTTCAAAAAACTACAAATAAAACACAAACAGATTATAAACTATTCATTTTGGTATCTATAATCTGTTGTGTTTTATTAGTATTTTTCTTTTATTGGATACATTTGTGTTCTGTATGTTGTGTTAAAGTTAGTTGTGGTGTATTAATGCATATTTACAGCTAATTTCTGTGACATAATTGCAACCATACATGTTTCAGTAGTAAAACTGGGGATGGGAGTAAATAAGTTTGTCTTCTTCTCACTCCTTTCGGGCTACTAGGGTTGTATATTACTAGTGAATTGCTGTATATATATCTATGTATTATGTATATTGTGTACACATCATGTTAATTACAACCAATGTCTCTATGTATATTTCTCTATGCATATTTGCTTATGTACATTTCTCTATGTATATTGTGTTTACAGCAAACTCTCTATACATATCTGTGTATACATAATGAGATGCATATGATAAGTATTGTAGATTGTACATGTATATAATTAGTATTGTACATGGAGTGCACAAGCTTGAAAAAATATATTATTAAATCAAATTCAATGCATATACATTAAGTGAAATTCACATTCTCGGGGTATAGTGTGTGCTTGAAAACTCTATCTTAAAAACATATTTGGATCTAACTTACTCTCAACGTTGAGCTTGGCCTGAGTCTTGTCATCCAGAGTTTCACAGGAGTAGATGCCACGATCTGCATTAGTCACATTCTTGAAGATCAGCGTCTGTTTAGCTCCATCTACACGAATCTGCATGTTTCCAGAGGGCTGCAGCACCACACTGTTCTTCATCCACTTAACTTCATCTGATGCCTTGCTGAGCTCCACCTCTAACTTCACTTCACTCTGCTCCTCCACTGTAAGGTTTTCAAGCTTCTTCTTAAACATCACAGGTTCATCTGATGACACAAAGGATGTTGAACAGAATGAGGATATTAAACTATGTACCGACAGACAGTTAATGAAAAATATTTCCCCTATGATATGCTTACGCTGGACTTGCAGAGTAGCTTTGCAACTTTTGCCTTCTGCATCAACACTAATCTCTCCAGCATCTTTTTGGGTGACAGCAGTGACGGTGAGTGAGTGGCTGCTGCCTCCATGCTCAATCTTATACTTAGGCCCAGCAGTGACAGGTACATTGTTGTGGAACCATTTAACGCTGACATCCGCTGGGGTGACAGCACACTTAAAGATGGCATCTTTTCCTTCCATTGCAGCCACATTGTTCAGTTTGGCGGTCAGCCTCACTAGTCTGGGTGCTGAAAGGAAGCAGACATCACATAAAGCAGATCCTGAAACTGCTTTGTTTTTTTCTGCTATGACTTGTGAGTACAATGTACCTTTTGAGGAAACTTTAGCAGATGTCTTGTCATTTTTACATTCACAACTGTAGTCTCCCTCATCTTCCTTTGTCATACCAGTCACTGTAAGGAACCGCTTCGCACCTTCTGTCTTGACAGAGTGCCTGCTACCCGGCTTAATCTCACAACCATTATGATGCCAGGTAACATCCCCTGTGGCTTGATTGAGTTCACAAACAAGACTGAGTGTACCACCCAACTCTACTGAAGCTGATTTCAAAGAGGCAACAAACTTCAGAGCTGAATCTGGAATTAAAAACATTAGAAGACATGTAAATGAAATGTGGAATATGCAGAAGTTTAAGGGCCAGATTTACTAAAGGCTTGTGTGTATTAAAACGTGTGCAAAGTCACTGTACAGCAAAAAAAAGTACAAACTGATTTACTGTGAGTGTGCAGTAAAGGTCGTGTCTTTCAAAGGTGCAAAATAGTGTGCCTGGAGCCAGTTAGTACATTTGGCAAAATGAATATGCAATATAGAGTGATTACAAGGGAATTGTGCATGTGCTGGGAGGAAAAAATGTAAATATATTAATCTAACACATGCAAAGTGATTTATCAAAACCAAGTGCAATTTTGCCCATAAAAACTGTGTCTAAACTGTGTCTATATTTAACACATCGCAAAGGACAAACATGCAAAATTGTGCACAAATTTTTTTGAGACAAAAAAAAAGATGAAACAAGATGCAGAGAACCAACTTTTTACCATCCTGTGAACATTTTTGGAACGAATGGGGAAATACTCATGAAAACATATCTCCTATCTAGCCTGGTCACTTTGGAGTGGTTGGAGAAAGTCCAACACATTACACACAGACCCACAGACCAGGACGTGTGTGTTTGGGAATGAATTGTAAGATGTGAGTGGGGTTGGGGTTAGGGGTCCAACAGGGAATGTTACATCAGACGGGGAAACTCCTGGCAAGTTCACATTTCCATGCGTCTAGATCATTGTAGCTAGTTTATTTTTTATTTTGAGCACATAAAATCATCCAATAACAAAGAATAATACAACATAAACTAACAAATTTGGGCGCTCAAAAAGGAGTGGGAAGAAGTATTACTTATAGACACCCCTTTTTACAAAATGATAAAATTAATTCAGCTTCCTTCGCTTTGATAACACACTTTTCATGCTATCCATGATAACACATGCAAAATTCTCATTTAAATATGGCAGTCTCCAACACATTTTCACATGTTGTCATTAGCACACGCAATCTTGATAAATCACCAGCAAATCGCAGTTCATCTCCTCACAAAAAATTCTAGATTGCACACACAAATTTGTACACACAAACTGGGATCTTAATAAATCTGGCCCTATGTGTGCATAAGGGAAAAATACTCACCTTTAACCTGAACCTTAAACTCCAGTTTGTCATCAGAGGTTTGACAGGTATATGTTCCACTGTCTTTGGCTTCAGTGGATTTTACCATCAGGGTTCGTGACAGACCATCTTTTTTCATTTGATACTTGGTGCTCTCCTTGAGCTCCACACCATCTCTAAACCACTTGACATTACCACTCTCTGTGTTCAGCTCAGTGGTCAAAACAATGTTTTCACTTGCTTGAACAGTTACTGTATCCTTAACAGACTTCTTCTGGAACTTGACTGCCACATCTATAGAGAAGACAGAATTGGTTTAAAGAAGAAAAAGAGATCAATACTTGCCAAATTGAATAGTTTGGACAGTAACAGCTAGAAAAGAATTGATTTTACCTGTCACCTGCAGCTTAAATACCAGCTTCTCTGTTCCAGCCTCACAGGTGTATTCACCAGCATCCTTTTTCTCCATTTTTTCAATCACCAACTCACGACTCTTGCCCTTTGATACCATGTGCACTGCTTTGCTGCTTTGCAGTAGTTTGCCATCCTTGTACCATTTAACCTCTGTTTTAGTATCTGAAACCTCACAGCTCAGAGTTGCTTTTTGAGAGAGAGTAGCTTTCACCTCCTTCTGGACAGATTCTTTGTTGGAGAAAGCAGCTGATGCCTCTACAATGCAAACAATATAAAAAAAAAATAAAAAAAAATCAGTAACATGGAAAAGAAACCTTGTCAGCACATGTGATTGACAAATATAGAAACTTAAAATATGCAACTAATATGGCAAATAAATATGAATTTGACATTTGCATACACTGTGCTAAATGGCAGTGAAATGCTATCCATCCTACCTGCCACTTGTATCTTAAATGTCAGCTTCTCTGTTCCAGCCTCACATATGTACTCTCCAGCATCTTTCTTCTCAACACTGTCTATCACCACTTGGCGACTTTTTCCTCTTGACTCTGTGTGGATTGTCCTACTAGAAGTCAGTAGTTTGCCATCTTTGTACCATTTCACCTCAGTCTTGGTATCAGCTACCTCACAGCTCAGTGTGGCTTTCTGGGACAGTGTCGCTTTAACTTCCTTCTGAAGAGACTCTTTGTTGAGGAAAGCGGATTTAGCTGGGACTTCAGTGGAAGTACCTGTAAAAGGACATGATACTTATACTGTTATCCAGCAACAAAGCATGGGCACCACTGAGAGTCAAGTCCATTAAATACACCTCACAAATCACAGATTTGAAGTCTATTAATGTGCATCCAGCTGGAAACACGCTACAAACTTAAAAAGTTAAAATAATGGTGGCAAACATCCACTAGTTTGCAGATCTGGAGAGAGTTCTCCTGGGAAAAAAAATCTAGTGTGTTTCTTTATTACGCCTAAGATGAAAAGTAAGCAGTTATACAGACAGCAGAAATGTTGGATGGAATGTGGAGAATTTGATGAAGATCACACACATCTTTTATAAATGTGATAAAATAACTGTGTTTTGGGAGATGGTGTGCAGAGTGCTACAACAAATAATGGGGTATGAGATTTCTGTGGGATGTGAAGTACTGTATTTGTGTCACTTGTCTGGTGAAAGTTAGTAGGAAATGACATATACTTGGTTAAAATACTTTTAGTGGCTATCAAAAAAGCTATTACAAGGAAGTAGGGACAGACAGAGCCACCAACAAAAGACCAATATCACAATTATTGAAGAAAAATGTATACAATAGAAAAAATAACTCACAAACTGACTGCAAGAAACACAAATGACAAAAATGGAATAAATGAACTGAATAATGTGAATGCAGTGTTGTTATCCAAGCAAGGTTTGTTTGCTTTTTGTTTGGTTGTTTTTTGTGACTGTTTAGAAAATTTCAATTGAAAAAAGCAGTGGTGGCAACAAAAAAGCATAATTAATTAATTTTAAATACAAAACAAAGTCTCTACACATGAGATAACAAACAGGAGCTGCCTTAAATTTGCTCAAAGTCCTTAATACAAATAATTTTAATTAAAATAAAAAAGACAATAATATAAATATTTAAACTAAGCTTACTAAATATCTCATAATTCCTACAACTGATCAAGGTGGTTTTCATTTCTTCAAATCACATGACACATAGTTGAAAAATATAAAAAGCCACTTAGTTTACTCATATACTACTTGTCCTTACCATCGACATGTACTTTAAAGGCCAGTTTCTCATTCCCAGCCTCACAGATGTACTCCCCTGCATCTTTCTTCTCCACTTTGTCTATGACGAGCTGGCGGCTCTTGCCTTTTGACTCTGCGTGTATTGTCTTGCTTGAAGTCAGTAGTTTGCCATCTTTGTACCATTTTACCTCTGTCTTGGTATCAGCTACCTCACAGGTAAGGGTGGCTTTCTGGGATAGAACTGCTTTAACCTCCTTCTGGACAGACTCCTTGTTGAAGAAAGCAGACTGGATGTGGGCATCTGTGAGAATTGTGAATTTAACAAATTTTATTATGTAGGTAGCACTTGCTTTTTCATGTAATGAGTGAAAATGTGCTATATGCCACTATTGGTTTAGTCCATGATCTTACCTGCCACCTGCAGTTTGAAGACCAGCTTCTCAGTTCCAGCTTCACAGACATACTCTCCAGCATCCTTCTTCTCTACGCTGTCAATCACCAGCTGTCGGCTCTTTCCTTTCGTCTCAGTGTGAATAGTCTTGGTGGAAGTTATCAGTTTGCTATCCTTGTACCATTTCACCTCTGTGTTGGAGTCAGACACTTCACAGCTCAGAGTAGCTTTTTGGGACAGAGTGGCTTTCACCTCCTTCTGGACAGACTCTTTGTTGAAGAAAGATGACTGGGACTCTAAAAGTAAATTTAGTGGGGGAAAAAAGAGCAATGGTGAATAAATTATGTTTATGGTATACAAGAATAAAATGGCTTTGCTCAGTATTAGTGTGATGCCTCCTTGTATCCAACATAAACATTGTAAATCATATCTTTCCTCATAATACCTGAAAACTGAAAAAATAACAGAAACTAAATAAAAACTAGGGTTAAATTAGTCATATCCTCTTCAAACTACTCATGAGTTTAAATAACAAGTAAAAAAATAAAAGCTGAAACAGACTAAATTTCAATTTTAAAAATATAAATTAAAAACATATAAAAATCTAAAACATATTTTTTTTTAAATTCAAAACTACAAAACCTACGGTCTTAAATGATGGTCGGCATTTTGGTTGGGCAAACCACAAACATACTTATCTGTAGAAATATTTTAATGTAATAAAATTACTTTATCACTCTTACTCTGAAGACTAAAATCAAATTGCCAAAAACTCACTGACACACAAACTTTAAATATCTATACATATTTAACTAATCAATCAGCCTTACCTATAATTATTATCTTGAAGACCAGCTTATCCCCTCCAGCTTCACAGGTATATTCTCCAGCATCACTTTTCTCCACCTTTTCAATCACCAGCTGACGAGTGTTACCTTTAACTTCTGAGTATATCGTCCTGCTGTTGACCAGCAGCTTTCCATCTTTGTACCATTTCACTTCTGTCTTGCTGTCAGACATAGTGCAACTAAGAGTGGCTTTCTGGGAGAGGGTAGCTTTTACCTCCTTTTGGACTAACTCCTTGCTGGAGAAGGCAGCTTGGGCTTGAGTTTCTGATAGAGAAAGATTGTTAGGAAAAGTATTTTTAACCTCTATCTGTGGTGCACAGTCAAGCAGACAATATAAATTAAAGGTTATTCAGAGAAAATCAACCAGCCATACCTTTTATCTTAACCTGGAATGTGACTTTGTCTGCTGCTGTCTCACAGGAGTAATGTCCTTCATCATTCTTTTTGGCATTCTTGATAATGAGTTTCCTTTGAGTCCCACTGGAGATAATGGTAGTTCTTTGGTCCTCAGTGATCTCCACTTGATCTTTTTTCCACACAACAGCCGCGCTGGCAGGAGACACCTCACACTTCAGCTCAAGATCTCCTTTGAGGGACGTTGCCATTCCCATGGGACCTCTGGGCTTGTTCAGGAACTTAGCAGGTTCATCTTAAATAAAGTGAGATGAGAAGGTTCTTAAGGCTCCCATTATGTAAACGTTAATTGCTCTGTAAACTGCCTAACAGAAGTTTGAGTCACTTATGCGTATGGAAATTGTAAAATGGGTCAGCGGAGTAACGATGGAGTTGACTACTTTATGACAGATAGCTCTTTCTTTTGTTTGAAGGCCCATGAGCATCAGAACATATTCTACTTTTTCACATGGTATGATGCAGGCAGTGTGAACTGCATTTGCCAATGTATGATATTCTATAAACACACCTTTTAGAGCAAGCTGAAGGGACATTTTGTCATCAGCTAAAACACACTCATAGATGCCCACATCCTCCTCTGTGACATTGTGTATGACTAGGATCCTCTTGCGTTCAATGATCAGATATTCATACTTCTTTCCTATTTTTATCTCTCGCCCATTCTTCATCCAGACCACCTAAAAAAGAGCAAAAATGCCAGATTGAGAGAAAAGAAAGTTAAAAACAGAATTGAATGTAAGACTTTTATCACTATGTATATAAAATGTATATAAAAGATATGACATAACACATCAGAACCTATGTCTAACATCCTTGAAAACAATATGTAAAAACCTAATACATTTGGAAATGGTCAAAGTTCCAGTAACGGACCTGTGTGTCGTAATCTGACACCTCTGCAGTCAGCTGAGCGGTGGCTTGAGCACTGCAGGTCACCACCTCCTGCTGGGTTGACTTGTTAGTGAACCTAACAGAAGGGGCTAAAAATGCAAGTGTCATGTTGGAAAGTGATAAACACTGTTTCACACATGAAAAATACAGTAATAAACGAGTCCTCAAACAGACCAAGACTAAAATAAAAAACAGTCATCTTTCTTTATTGGCGGTGCAAGTGGCTGCAACTGCATACCTTTAACATTCAGGGTGCAAGTGCTTTGGGATCCTCCACCCACAAACTTGAGTTCTACTCCATTCATTTCCATCGTCACAACACGGATGAGTAAAGTGTGTATGTTCTTGGACCGGGTGATTAGATAGTCTCCTCCACTGCGCAGGAGGCGGCCATTTAGAGACCAGAAGCCAGAACAAATAGAGGACAGCTCCACAGTGATGGAGAACTCCTCACCACAGAATGCAGTGCTATTCATGAGACCTTTCTTGATTTCTGCAGTGGGTTCTGAGGGAAAAAAATACATAATGACAAATCAGGATTAAAAGAATTTTGTAAAATATATTTTGTGACAAACAAACACTACGTCCATCTTACCAAGGTAAAAGCTTCCAGGCACCTCCAGGTGTGGACTCTGGCCAAAGTCATTGACAGCAGAGATACGGAACTGGTAACTGGCCTCCTCTGTGAAGCCAGATATAGTGATCTCTGTTGAAATAACTGCTTCTCCAGCATTGCATCTCTGCCATGTTTGAGCGCCAACCTTCCTTCTTTCCACAAAGTAACCTTTGATGGGCACAGGGCGGTCACTATCAGGTGGAGACCACTGAATGGTGATGGATGAGTCAGTCTTGTTCTGCACCACAGCATCGACTGGGGGATCAGGAGGGTGCTTCCTTGCAGCTGGAGTACAGAGAGTACAGGTTATTTACTTTCTAATCTTGTGTAAGTTTTGCCGCCAAAGCTTTCAGTAAACACTGGTATCATTCTGTAAACCAGCAGAATTACTGACTTATTAAACTATAGAAACCAATTTAATACTCTGAGCATGAACAAGATTAAGTATTTAGAAGAGACAAATCCAAAATAATACAATAGCATGAATGGAATAAGAAGCCTGCATTGGTGAAACTAACTCAAAGACACCCGAAGAGACACAGACATTTGATCCTGAAATAAAAATGACAACACCAACAATTTGTCATCCTCACCAGTGACGGTAAAGCGAGTGGAAGTCTTGCAGTCACCAGCCACAAAGGCCACTTCTCCTGAGTCATCTGCCTGACAATCTCTTATCGTCAGAGTGTACTGTCTGAGCACACAGGCAATGGTGATACGGGAGTCCTGCTTCAGCTTCTCGCCATTACGAGTCCAGTATGCCTCTGGGCACGGATGTTCAAGCTCAACACAGAAGATGACAGTGTCACTGACTGGAACAACTGTCCTTCTCGGAAGCTTCTTTGTAATGTTACCTGAAACATAAGGAGATGTTGAAGTAGAATAAAAGATACACTGCTTGATTATTTGTATAGAATTTCCTTACTTTGAACAGTATTAAAATGACATCACATAATTTGTCAATAAAAACAGTGTGTTGCCTGATATAATGTGATCATACCCAGGACAGTGAGCTCAGCCACAGTACGACTGCCTTCGTTCATCTCACAGATGTAAACACCATCGTCGTTGGTGGTAACATTATGTATGGTGAGACGACGTAGGGTGCCTTCTTCCTCCATGCGATACTTAGCATTTTGCTCAAGCTTTGTTTCCTCCATGAACCAGTTGGCTTGAGTGGCAACAAGAGGCACTTCACACATCATTGTGGCTGAGGCTTTTTCTTGTACTTCCACATCCTGCAGCTTCCTCTTGAATGGCACTTTAGGCTCTGAGACAAACAACAGGAACACATCCTTAAAATTAATCAACTGATTATTTTCTATACACTAACCTTATTCTACACATGTCTGAATTTTTGTTCAGACAAATCTAATATCAAAATCAGGGATGGTCAATAAGTGACATATTAATCAATAATAATTTACTGTAATTTATGAGGGTTAAACAGAATTAATGTAAGATCCAACACAAAATACCATGTTTATCAACAAATTAAATGTGTAAACATTTAATCTGTTTAATTTTTAACACAATATTTTCCACACAGAAATGAAGCATGAAAATGCTCTTACAACATTACATACACAAGATTTGAGAATCAGGACCAGCATATTATGTGCAAATCACAGAGACAAAAAAGAAGCCTGAAGAGATTCACTCTAGAGGCTGCTATACAAAATAGCCATGCTTATTTTCTTTTTTTTATAAAACTGTATTAATGTGGCATACATACAGGTTAGGAATACTCTTGCTAATACACCACCCAGTAATGTGATGAGGACTGTAGAGTATATTTTCACTGTGTTTTTTTTAGTTGAGTTTAGCTTAGTTTAGTTAGGGCTGTGCGTGAGGGTTCCACTTACAGGTCCGTATCTATATCCACACTTTGGATCTTGGCCAACAGTTTAGAAAGTGTGCTACAAGAAACAAGTGTTGAAATGCATGGAATTCTACTTTGACTTATGTCAAGTCAACGGGATAAATCAACCCGGTTAATAAATGAATGTGATATTTACATAGTAATATTTCTGACATTTCCTTCAGCATACCTTTCAAATAGCATATGAGCCTCTGACATTTTAACTTAGAGAATATGAATGTTAAAAAAAAAACAATCATAAACTAGCAACCTATGATATTCCTATTTAGTCAAAGGCTTTAATCTCAAACAGATACTAATCCATACATCCATCGGAGATAAAAATGATAAATTAGTATCCTAATTGTGGAAAATTGTTGTACCATATTCTTATAGCCTTTCAGTGATATAGCATAACAATTTGCAGTTGCCAAATCTACAATAAGTGTTAACAGTGTTTCATGTCTTTTTTGGCAATAAATCACCAATTAAATCAATTACTTACCCTATATACTAGGCTGTTGTATTGAACCTGTATCCAGAAGTATTCAAATCCTATACTTAAAAGTACCATTACCACATTGTAAAAATACACAGATACAAATAAATGTCTGTGTATTTGTACATACAATATGTGTATTAGTATGCTATATTTTACTGCAGTGGATTTTTAAGCTTGTGCTCATTAAACTTAGAAAAAGCTTTTAGGGCCTTATTTCAGAAAAAAAATACATTACAGTCAAAAGAGAGAGAGGCATTATTGTGTGATCCCATATAAATAATGCCATCATTTAGACTACATATTTAAGGATTTAAAGGAAAAAGAGTTGCATTTTTCTGTAAAACTGTTGAACAATAAAACTGAATATAGGTAAATAATGAGACTACTCATCCAAAAGCTGATATTCTTCTCTTTCCACAACTCTGTTCAGAGATGTTGAAAATGTGACTTATTCAGCATGACCAAACTTTGATTACTTTAATTTCTTGTAATATTTTACTTGGAAAACTGAGGTAAAAATGTGCCATGGCAGCAGACAATTCAGGTGTTGTATCACATGTGACAACACATGGATTCCATTTAGCAGTTTACCAAAAAAAATTTATTTTTGTTTACAATCTTTGTCACAAACCGCAATTTTCATGGTATGTGAAATTATCATTAAAATCAACACACATCATAGTTGTAAAAATGTCAGTTATATGCTTTTCACTGGATGGTATTTCCCTCTGACTCAAATACAGTACTTATAAAAGCACTTGGGTAAAGGTACTTTATCCCCCAATTGTACTGTATCTATAATGTACCTATATTTGTGCATTTTAATTTAATTCTTAGTTTAATTTATGATTTTAATATAATTAATGTTTCTTTTATTCTGTAAATGCATTTTAAAATCACGTTTTATTAATGTCTTTTTTCCCTTTTTGATTTTAATGTCATTTCAATGTCTTGCATTTTTCTGTGATTTTTATGCCTTTGTAAAGTACATTGAGTTACCCTGTGTATGAATAGTGCTAGACAAACTTGCCTTGTCTTGTACTCTGTCATGGTTTCTTATTTATTGTGTTTTTCCTATTAAAAGTATTGTGTAAGTATTTGTACTCTAATCATAGTTCACAAGAACACCAGAACTATAAAGGCCTTACAGTGCAAATCCTTTACTTTAATCCATCTAACTAACAGTTCACCTACTCTGCTCATTCACTGGCCAATATTCACCCAAGGGAAGTCACATTAGCAGTGGTGCCAAGGTGCTTCAGTGAGTGAGTGCCCATCTTAGCAACTGTGAACTACTCATCACCGGCAGAAAATAGATGCAACACAACACCGTCTTTGGGACGCTGCGCCAGAATCCAACCTTGTTGTGAAAATCCACACACGTTTTGAAAGATTTAAGTAAAGCTTTAGTTCATTGATGTGGATAACACTTCCACTAATAAATAATTCCAATTAGTTTGAATATATTAATCCTTTTAATATGTAGCCCATTGCTCTATGCACTATCGCTATTACAAGTCACATTATTATTTATACTGGTGGACATGCTCCTTTATTTAGATGAGTAATGAGACTGTATTTGAGCCAGTATCACATACCCCACACTACTGCTGTAAATACTCACTGAGTAACACACCAAATGTGTGATGATTTGCATTTGAAAATAATGTGTCATTTGTTATTACTGTATGTATCTTTATCTTAATATTTTCAGTAACTTACCTTTGACTGTGACCAATACAGCGCTGTAGGTCTGCCCAGCCATATTGGTTGCATTGCACGTGTAGAGACCGTTGTCACTCTGCTTGCAGTAGAGGATCTTGAGGATGAAATTCTCGGCTTGATCCTCGTAGATGACATGTCTGCGGCCCTCACTGATGTTTGTTCCATCCTTCCTCCAGATAGTATGAGGTTTGGGGTGGCCCGTCACGAAGCAGCTGAGTTTGGCATGTTTGCCCTCAGTCACTGTGCAGGTACGAGTGAATACACCTTTGGGAAGCTTTGCCAGCATAGATGCCCTGAGCTTATGTTCCAGACCCAACCCATCAGTGATGTTAGTCGCAGAAGAGGTAGAAACCGAGGAGCTGCTCTCCTCAGTGCGATAGACAGCGATGTCTTTCTTCATTTCCTCTTTGCGTTTTTGGAGGTGAGAGAGGAGTGAGGTGTTCTTGTCTACCATCAGGTGGCGGGAATCCTGGGTGTCGACGACAAGAGCTGCTGCAGCATGTGCACGGCCCACAGTGTTCTGGGCCCTACAGGTGTAGGTGCCACTGTCCAGGTTACGTACACTCTGGATCTTTAAGGTGCTACTGTCACTGTCGGAGACAATCTTGATACGATTTGTCTCCCCCAAGTAGCGCCCATCCTTCTCCCAATCGAAGTTGGCCTCAGGGTGAGCTGCGACCCTGCAGTGGAAAACAGCATCACCTCCCAAACCAACACGCACAGAGGTAGGCTTAACCATAAAAGCAGGGGCCCTTTGAGCCATTTCTGTTGGAAGAGCGACTCTGAGAGTCACAGCCGCATAAGCTTCCCCGACATTGTTTTTGGCCCGACACATGTAAACGCCACTGTCCTCCAGTGTTAAGTCATAGATGGTCAGTCGGTACACATCTCCATCTTCCACAGTTTTAAAGCGGCCCCCAGATGTCAGCTTCAGCTTGTCCTTCTCCCAGGTGATCAGTGGGGTTGGGCTGCCCACAATAGTGCAGTTGAGTGTGGCATCCTTGCCAGCACACACAGAGAAAGCCTTTGGCCGGGTGAGGAACCTGGGGGCTCCTCCAAACATGTCCTGATCCATTTTTACTTGTTCCTATGATTAAAAACAAGAGACAATTAAAATGTGATTCTGATTCAGGCTTACAAAGAAAAAAAAGGGTATAGGATGTGCTGTATTTTTTTACCCATAAGGACCCAGTGTGACATTTGTGGCACTTCCCCAGTTAATTTTCCTCTGACTTTAACCTTTAAGTGGTTTATCACCATTTATTGTAATATTATCTTCTGTGGTTTTTTTCTGTGAATATCAGGCATTTTCCAACATTTAATTTACTAATCATGTAGATGTTCACAACGATTTAGAATAAAGTTGAGGATTATTATATCAAAAACAGACAAAACTGAAGAAAAAGTGACTTTTTCAGCAAAATTTCTCAACTAATCATAAACCCAGTATGTCCATCCTCTGTCATTGATCCAACTCCATGGACTTTACAGGTGTAGAAGTGTTGCAATGTTGTAGACGATGACAGTGTTTCCATGATAACTACAGAGCCTCTGAACGTCCAAATGGGTCATATCTAATGACCATGAAAAGATGACAAACTGTATTTCACACCAATTATTTAGAGAGATTAGCAGATCAAAAGGGATTAAACAGTTTATATTAGTACAAGACTTTGGTAGATGGTGGATTTTTGGAGCTTTATGGATTAAAACAGGTTAAATCTTGATGTAAAGCACTTTGGTCTTCTTTTATGTTGTTGTACAGTGCTATATAAATAAACTTTGATTGATTGATTGATTGATTGATTGATTGATTGATTGATTGATTGATTGATTAAATATAGAGGAAAATTTTATTTGGTAACTGACACAGAAGTAGCACTGGGTCTTTATGGGTTACTGTCTTTATTATAGTCAGAACTGACAATGCAGAACAAGGTTTACCATTGCTACATGTAAGACAAGTTATGACACATACATTTCAGTTCTAAGCTGAAAAAAATGTAACAGATTTGTCATTTTAGTTGCATCCATTCATTAATCTTCATCAGTTTCAAAAAAATCTCATATACTAGTATTATAATGCTAATATTTAGCATTTATAGCTGTCAGTTAAACATAGCCCTGCTGTTCTGGCTCTGCAGACATTTATCAATAATCAAGGCTTCACTTGATGCCATTAGGTGGGAACATTATGGGTTTAATAACACACAACAAACACAGTGCTTTGTAACAAGGTCAAACAGAGCATATATGTGCCTTTCATAGAGTGACATTTGCCAGCTTTGTCACCTCTATTGCTTGAACCGCCTGTCCCAAAAATAACCTCAGCTGTCAGAGCCCGTCTCTGTCCATTGCCATTTGTAGAAGCAAAGAGATATCAGCTGTTTGATAAAGCTCCCACTTCAGAAACTTACTTCATTTCCGTGTACATTCCCTTTCAGTTCCCTCCAATTACGCTCACAATAATTGTATTGTAATTATTCATTTGTAATAGTAGAGCTTCATAGTGCTAACAGGTGAATGAGGCATTAGCTTAAAGTCAATGCTATTGCTAACGTTCACGTTCATTTAAAGCGGCAATTAACTATTAGCAGTGTTAGCAACTTAGCTAACAGGTGTAATGTGTTAGCATTTGCACACGTTTAGACGCAAATATAGACTAAATATAAATGAAACTGAGTTATAAGCTTGCATTTTATTATAACTGGCATATTAAAATTTCATACGGTAATTTGAGTCTAACTTTTGTCACCTTGAGTCTTCAGCCACTCAGGTAAATCATGTGGCTACAACGTCAGTCAGTCCGGATGATATCCCTTATGCTTAAAATCCACACCAAAAAATGTCTTCTTTGCGCTCAAATATCCTTGAAATGGTGATAAATCCAGGATGGTGGAACATCCCCCCCAGTCTCTTGCAGTGGCCGGTTGACTAGACTTCTTTTTTCTTTCTTCTCCGGTACCTCATGATGCCAAATAGCTGACGTGCCTATTTTGGCGCAGCCTCCTTTCCAAAATAGACTTGTCATTTAACTGTGGCGATAGGAGATAGTCTGTTGGTGAGGTCGGGAAGCAGAGCAGGCGGCACACTGATTCACTGCTGCAGGCTGCACACTTCAGACCAGACATTTAAGTCGTAAACAACTCATAACATTGAATATTCCTGCCAAATAAACACACCAGGGATGCTGCACGTTAATATTATGGACCAACATATATGCAAACAACCCAACTTCTGCTGCTATGTTTCTGATTTGAAAGCAATCACCAATAGCCTAATAAATGTATCTTATTTTCACAAATATTTGCAAAATCATTTTGTATTTCATTTCAATATATCAAGCTGTAAATTAGCTCCAAAGCCTATGTGATACTACACACAAAAATCACATAAAACATAAAAAGAGGGGGGAAAAAACCAAACAAACATTAAATATTTTACTTGCAGAAAGGCTTTTTTGGTCAAGTATTTGTACAAATACAAGGGGTTTAATTCAGCGTACCTAAAAATAAAAAAGCTAAGAAAAAAGCAAAAACATATAAAGTGTAGGAAGAGTAAACAGCACAATTATACATAAAAATACATGAAGAAAATGTGTATAGAGAGCACAAATATGTATAAATGTGATAAATGTTATACAGTTGTGCTCATAAGTTTACACACCCTGACATGGGATGGCCTTGGATGTTCCAACATGACAGTGACCCAAAACACAAGGCCAAGTTGACCTGTCATTGTCTACAGCAGTAAAAAAAAAGTGAAGGTGAAGGAGTGTCTGTCTCAGTCTCCTGACCTCAATATCATTGAGCCACTTTGAAGAACATGCAGTCCCTGCGAGAAAACCCAAAACATTAAAGGAACTGAATGTGCTTTGCCAAGAAGAGTGTGCAGCTTTACCAGCTGAGAAAATAAAGTGACTCATCCACAACTAACACAAAAGACTTCAAGCGGTCATTGATATTGACCCTTGTATGGTGTTTGGGTCTGTGGGACCCATTTTCTTTTTTTATTGGAAAAAAAATGATGAGTAATTAGGTTTTAATTATTTTTTCCCTTCTCATATCTTGATTATATTACATTTTATTTAAAAAAAAAAAAAATAAATAAAAAGGAGAAGCACTTTAATTAAGAAATGTGATCTAGCGATGGCAAAAAACCAAGAAAACAAAAAAACCCTAAAATATAAACACCACACAAGGGTTAAAGGGGTAAATACAGAGTATTAAGAACTAGGGTATGTAAACTTTGGATCAGGGTCATTTGGATCGTTTCTGTTGTCAGTGTGAGTTTAAACAGAACAAACACATGTTTGTGTTTGTTATCAAGCACATTTGATAAAAAACACACAAACACTAGCCATGAATGAAAAAGAAAAGTTTTTGTCATTCATATTCTCTTAAAAAGGGTCAAAGAATCATAAATTCTGCTAGGTTATGTAAAATTATGAGCACAACTGTATACAAGAATGTCATAAGGATTATAAATAGTAAAAAAAGAAGAAGAAAAAAAGGTGTTTTAAATGGATATATAAGAGAGGTGATTGTCTATGCCCATAAACTAAAATCTATGTATGATGTAAATAGTCTTGATCTTTAGTGTTTTTATATTGTTCTATACTGACTATAAACAGTCTTGAATCTTGAATCTTCAGAGACGTTCTTACATTTATTCCAATTTACACACATCAGTAATCACCTTTGACTAGTTGTAATGATTATATACAAAGTAGCAGTTACACTTTATTAAGAATAAATCACATTGTCACAATCATTTAATAAGAAGAGGTTAAAAAATATTTTATTCCAACCTTATGGACATTGTCTGTAGATTTCAACATAGTTAATCTAAAAACACTGCATTTTGTTGTTTTATTCCTAATATGTGATCTCTCCCCAGTCCATAAGAGTCCCTCCAACCCTGCTTTGTGTCATTAAAGAATCTCAAAACTTTAAAGACAAAGTAAATAAACAAAAGTCTACATTTTTGATCCAAACATTGTGGAATTACTCAGTAGCATAACAGGAAACCATTAGATAGTGTTTCAAATGTGTGTTAGGAGTGCAATGAATTTATACTCAGTAAAATACGCAGTGTGTTGTAATTTATCATTTTTGGCTAGTGAATTGTAATTCATAGTGAAAAATATTTTATTCATTCAATGTCTGTGCTTATGTCCTTATAATTTGTGCCATTTATTTTGACATTTTAATTTCATATTTGGACACTTTTAAACTTGTGTGTCTCAGTATGTTTTCCTCAGTAATATTTTATCCTTTTTTTATCCATTGACCACTTTAAAAATCTGTAAAATAAAAAACAGACAAAAAAAACTCTACCGGTGTAGTTGCATAATAGCATTTCTATATTTTTAGTGCCTTTGAGTTAAGTCTATATAATTCTTGGTTTACTTGAGCTTATTTCACATGAATGGGTCCAGGACTGTGGTACTTTTTGCAGCTGTTTGACCCAGCTGCCCAGGCCCATGGTTAGGCTATGGCATCATATTTTACAAAGGACTCACACACCGTAATGCTTTAATTTTATCCTTTATGACTCCTCTCTGTGATGAAACCCCCCTTTCAGTCATAGATATTATAAATACAATCAGATTCACAAAGGCTATAAGACATTTGTTTACCCTGTTCTAACATGTGCTGCTTCATTACACACTCAGACAGACCATTATATTCCAACAAACATGGGGCAGCTACTCTTCCCCATTCTTCTGCATTCATAGTATTTTGGTAGTCCTCCGGTGTGGGCTCTCCCCCAGTGCCAGTGACTGACAGCAGCAGGTCGCTGGACCCTGATTTAAACTTCCCGAAACCCTAGCAGACGGTAATCCACTGTTGCCGCTTGTCCGTGCTTATCTTGTTCTGGCTTCTGTGTTTGCTTTCCATACTTCTGAACCAACACTGACAAAGAGAAATCACATATCAAAAACTTAAAATTTTCCCCCTGATTTTTCTCCTCTTAACAGCCATTCAGTTATTTCATTACTTCATGGAGGAACTTTGTACAAGACTGATAATTGTCCAAAAATTATCATTATTTACATCTCATAGCCCTTGGATTATAACACAATACAGATCAATAGACAGGCATAGTAAATTTGACTGAAACGAGTTGTATACTTTCTCAAATAAAATAATTTCTTTGTGATGACGTTTACAAAATGGATGTAAGGTACACTCTGCTCTACATAGCCTTTTACTTGACCTCTTAGCCATTTGGAGAATAAGGTTGTGGCTGTATCATGTTCAAACACATGGGTGTTGTTACCTCAAGAGGACATTTGCATAGCAGATGACAAGTGAGACAAATGTCAGTCGCATCAAGAACAGAATGAACAGTAGATGGCATGTTTCCTCAGAAATGGTCCTGGAGATATTGTGACACTATGGACAAATTTGGTAACAAACAGGTGACACAAAATATTGTATAACCAAATAGAAACATGTGGTATTTGTAAAAAAAAATATGGATGCCATTTCCATTATATGTACAAAAATATTGAGACTCATCCCACCTATAACATGTAAGACATCCCATTCTGATCTGAAATATTATGATGATTAACATGTTCATGTCAGAAGTTGTGAATAATTATTGCGTAAGTAAATGTCAAATCAATATTTCAAATTTAAAGGCTGATTTTATTTATAAGGCCTGAAAGAAAGGAGATGATTACTTATGGTTTGAAATGATTATTTATGATCAGAATGTGACAAATATTTAATAAATTTGGAAGTATAACATGCAAAATAATGTAGATTTCATGAATGTAGATGAGAAGTAAAAGCAAAAACTAACCCTAAATGTGAAATAGCAACTTTATAGAAACTATCTAATTATACTATAGTTTCTATAATCATTATAGTTATATCAATATAACATTACAGTATTGTGTCCCAATACTTCTGTCTACATAGTATGTTTGATTAATAACCCCTTAGGAAAGCTTACAATAAAAAAAGTGACCTTTATGATTGTCCCATTCTTTAATGTCTCATAGTTAAATCAGCCCAGGTTCCAAGGTTTTTTAACTTGAGACCCAAAAACTCAGCTTGATGCTTCTGTCATGAATTACCATAATATTTACAATTTTTTTTCTGACTCTTATGATCAAAACAAAGTGGAATAAATGTGCTTCTGGATTTTTTTTTGTTCTGTTATGTCCGTTACATCTCTTTGACTTGCTCCATTGTTTTGATCTTGTTACATCTTATGCGTTATGTTTCTAATATTATTTGTCATTTTAGATGTATTGTTTTTAAAAAAAAAATGTAATTAATTTTTGAGTCATTTTTGTATCATTGCATCTTTTACAACTATCTTTGACAAAAATCAACATTTGTAAAGGCTCTTGGAGTACTTCAATTTGGTAAATTCACATCCTATTTTTACTGTTTCCATGACAATTGGTGACCAGAGGTGGCAAAAGTCCTCACATTCTGTACGTAAGTAGAAGTACACCTACTTGTGTGAAAAAATACTCTCGTAAAAGTAGTACTGATTCAACTTCTTTACATAAGTAAAATAGTACATCTCAACTGTAATAAAGTACAAAAGTACAAGTGCATTTTTTGTGGTGAATGAACCAACACTTATTTAACCAGGTAAAATCATAGAAGTTTTTGTTTTCTAATTCCACAGTAAAGTGACGTATTTTATGTACTGCCACATCAATTTAGTTTGAAAAAGTAACTATTCTGAGAATGTAAGAAGTATAAAGTACAATTATTTATGAAAAAATGTAGGGACTAAAAGTAAAAAGTTGCCAGAAAAATAAATACTCAAGTACAGATACCTAATTTTTTTTTTTTTTTTAACTTAAATACAGTTACTTACCACCTCTGTTGGTGACCCAATAAAAAAAACAACAACAAGTGATCCATGTAGTAATTATCTTTCTCACTTTACTCACCTGATCCTTCAACAGGAGGCAAAAACTATTCCAAACTGAGAGAAAATTTAAATAGATTTTTATTTCAAATAAACATCACATATCAGTCACACTCGAAATGATCAAATACACTCAAAATAAGATTTGCCTCTCTATTCACACACAGGAAATAACACATATATTGTAAAGCTGTGCCGAAAACGAGTTCTTTTGGCATGTTTCATTTTTCAGCTAGTGTTTCTTAATTTACACAACCAAATAAAAGACAAACCTATGTAACAAAACAAAACAAAAAAAAACCCAAAAAACAATGTCTGAAAACATATTCAACATTTCAGGATGAAAACTTAGCACCATATTCCAGTCATTGTGACACCTTGACTGGTGTTTAGTGGATAAGAAACCAGAGCGTGGTGAGAGGGTTGGCCATGATGACACCGCCAAGAACAGGGTATAATCTACTCCTGCCTTTCACCTCAGGATTACGAAGACAGTGCAAGTTTACACACCGTGATATAAAGTGTACTGTTTGATACAACAGACTGACACGAGATCTCCACATCTGTGTTTGCATCTTACAAAGCCACATCCACAAATTCTCTACATACTCGAGGCTATAAACAATGACTCGCCAAAACAACCTGTACATAGTATGTGCTGCTAAATCTGTAAATCAAATGCTGTAGAGGAAAATGGCTTCTAGAATGAGCAAATACTAATCCTTAATACTAAGGCACTGCTTAAATTAAAACGACTGACAATAACAGTGCGGTGTACGTGTGGAGACTGTCAAAACAAACCAACTCTGTGCACAAAGCTCAGATCCAGTGTCTACAAAGTCAACCCCGCTGCATTTGTACGATAACACCGAGATTATCACAAATGACCAGCGACCACAGTACCCTTGTAAGCATATTTTACATTACGACAGAAACGCACGACATCCCAAACACTGACCAGAGGTAAGAACGACTCAATGTGGTTGGCCACAGTGTCTCCAGGCGCTCGTCTGTGGACAAGTACAATAGGATACGTGAAGAGGTCATTCAGGATGGAGACTGACTCGGTGTCCCTTTTAAGACCTGCCCTTTCTGAAAACAACAGATGCGAGAGTTTTTACATGTACGTTTAAAAAGACAGCTTGCTTTTTTTTTTTTCTTGTCAGTGCAAAACAGAGGTCATGTTAGGATTATTATATCAAAATGCATTGCTTCCACGGACACACAAACACTCCAACAACAGGGTGAAAGGTTTCTGAGCATGAGACAACAAATATATGTACACTGAAATAATGGAAAACTATACAGTATTTGTTACCGTAAACTACTCTATGTAAAGTGACAACAAAAATAAGCAGTATTTTGTGCACTGCATGAACTAGCAAATATAGACCAAGTTTATTCACTGTCGATATCATGCAGCTGGCTATTTGCGAAAACCTCGAGTGAGCCTAAATTATTACTTTATTCCAGAATTTAAGGTGATTTAAGGGGATCTTTTTCATCAATAAGGTTTTAAGCTTTTCTTGATGTAAATAATTGTCCAAAACAATTTAAATAAATGATTTTAAAATATAAATACATATAGATAATTAAATAACTTGGGGGGGGATAGATAATAAATAAATCCTAACTAACACAGGATGCTGGAAAGACCTTTTAAAATACTGAAAAGGACTGATGTTCTAAACTCCTCAAATCTTAAGGTGCAGATGCAATAGCATGTGTCATTCAGAAAAAAACAACACAACATTAACATGCTGAACAATGATTTGTAAAAGCAGTACCACCCTGTTTTGTTCAAGAAAATATTTTTTTTTTTTCCCTAATATTTCTGGGGGGCATGTGCTTAAAAAAATTATTTGGGGAAAAGCCAAAGCGAGGGAAGGGCAGGAAATACAACAGACTCCATTTAAACCTGAAGTTAAAATCCAAATGCAGTTAAAAGATGCATGTGTGTGTAACTCACAGAGGTATTGACTGGAATCATTTCTTGAGGTACCATTGAGGTAATACGAAAAACTAGGATTTCTGGGTGTTTATTAAATGTTAAGGCATAAAGCTGACTGCTTCAACGGAATTAAAATGCATCTCATACCTGCATTAGGATTTCTTCAGGTGTATTTGGGCTGTTATTTCAGGCCTGTTTTGGAGGAATGGCATTGTCTTGATACATCAGCTTTAAGTACGTATATGAATACTGAACAAATATATGTCTGCTTAAAGAGACATGTTTTGTGATGTAGTTGCTGGGTATGTGTAGCAACTACAGACATTTTTTTTTTTTTCATCAATACTTTGTCATTTTTTTCTTGGATTAGTTCTGGTGATAAAAATGAAGGATAAGTAAGACGTAAAAGTGTATTTACAAATCACAAGGGTCAAACAGCGCAACCTCAACTATTGATTTCTTTCTGAAGACGATAGTTTTTCAGGCAGCTGCACTGCCACTTTGCAGTCTTTGTAGAGACGACGACAACACCATTCTGTTCAAACTTCAACTAAGACTCACACGATCAAACCTTGTGATGCACAGATACTTTGCATTGTGCGCTCGTGCAGCGCAGCAGAAGTCATGGTTTTAATTCTGTCACACAAATTACAAGCGTTTTTGTCTGTACAAGATTATGGCAAAGTCATGATGAAGCGGATGGAAGACGTATGGTTTCCCTGATGCCATAGTCTGCCAGATGTGACAGGATGTGAGGCATGATGGAGGTGCAGGGACAGTGGTTATTCAGTTGAGCCCCTCCAACAACAAATGTCGAGTGATATTTTAAAGGTCCATGCTAAATTCTCCATGAAGATCTTCTAAGGCCACGATGTTCTTGAAGAAAGTAAAATGTAAACACTAAAAAGAGAGAAGAGGAGGTTATGATGGCAAGCAATCCATTGGGGGTGTTTTTGTCAGATGCTGAGTAAAAGTTAAAGGCAGAGTATATACCTTATGACGTAAGGCACTTCAACAACTACTCCCAGTGCCCTGTTTTGGAGTAGATCCACTATTAATCTCTTGATCATCTTCGTTCTCTTCCTCTTCTTCTTGCCAGCCTCCAAGGTGGACAGGAGTGGACATGGAGCTGCCGTCACCAAAACCACTGTGTCCCTGCAAACCTGTGTGATTACAAAGAGGCACGAAGAAGTTCATCCAACAGCCACACAAGGGCTTTTCTAAAAATGTCTAGCATTCCTCACTTGTGTAGTCTCAATACTATAAATGACCCATACCATGAAAATGCATCTTTGTTGTAATTTGAGGTTTACCTAAATGTCTCAAGTAAAAGCTGTGAAAATATCACCTTCTCCTCTAGTGGCCCATCACAACATGGCCTCCAGACAAAACAAACCACTTAGAAAAACATTTACTTGTGATAAAAAAAAAAAAAAAAAAAAAGGTAGAACTAATCACATTTCAATGTCTGAAAAATACATTCAGCCATTGAAATGTTTGCTGGGGTGGGAGTAAGTACATTTGACTTCTTCTCACTCCCTTTCAGGCTACTAGGGTGGTATTTTAATAGTGTATTACTGTATATATTTATATATTATGTATATTGTGTACACATAATGATGAGCATATTATTTTTGTGGGTGGTTGACAAGTAAGCTGGAAAAACGATTTTTTTTTAAACTTCAAATATTATCCCTGAAACGTATTTATTAGTGTTGTTCTGACTTAACTTTCTAAACATATATGAGTTATTTTAGATTTTGTGTATTAATATGCATTTTTTTCATCAATTTGCTGTAGTAGTGCCTTAAATTGTCATATGGTGTGACGTAAAAGCGATTTCATCTAAAATGAAAAATAAGTACGGTACTTTTTTTTTTTCCAACTCACTTCATTAAACATTTTAATCATGACTGCTTTGATTGTGAATATTTCCTTTGATAATATGGCATATTTCAGTTTATTTTTGTAAATCATCATGCAAATGAGGACATCACTGCTCAATCTTTCAAAATATTTTAGACTCTCGTAAACCTTGTAACAACTGTAAGAAATTGCTTGAGACTTTTGCTGATACTAATGTCCTTGTGTTCTATTGATATTTTCAAGGATTAATACTAACACAGCTGGGTTTTTTTGTTACAATTGTGAACATCACACCAAATGACATGAATGTCGCACCATATGATTAACTGCACCAAACCACAGTATGTCAATGAAAAAAGTGTTTTAAATGTATTTAACACACTAACAGCTGAAGAAAAAAAGGTTACACATGAATTTAAAATCCAGAATAACAGCATTCACATTAACCTTAATAATTCAATAACTTCAGTTAACATTGTATGTTAGAAAGTCTATTTGTCTTCCTTTCTTCATTTAATTATCTATGTGTGTCTGTATGATACAGTAATAAATAATCACCTTTAATTTATCAGTATCTGCCTCTCTTATAGCATTACTAATTATCTGGATTAGTTTCCATTCCTGGGCAATGACACAGCTAGATGAACCAAGTGAAAAGAAACAAACAAAACCTTCTGTATAGGATATAGTGGAGGCATCGCTGTGGGGGAAAGAGAGGGCAATGCCCCCCTTAAACAAATGTCCTACCCCCTCAAATTAAAGTGTACAAAGGTAGGGAAAAAGAAAATGAGCTGCACAACAGCGGGAGACATAGAATCAGTAAAGCATCTTAAGTTTCACTTTCACTTTATGGTCTGTATTCGTTGTGAGGTCTGTACGGTGGTGATGTGTGGGTCAGATTTTTTCAACCTGTGGCTCCTGCTTTTGTGGAATTATTTGACCCATTGCACAAATAAACTGACATTGTTTTGACCAGCCTCACTGATCCACGTACCTCTGACATATGGCACAGAGCAGAACCACCCCCCCATATAATCCCTGGATGGATCTGTCCACAGATGCTACAGCAGAGGTGGCTAACATACGGTCCATGGGCCAAAACCGGCCCACCAAAGGGTCTACTTTGGTCCATGGTCTGAATATGTCAACTGTCATGGGCAAAACATGACTGTAAGGCTATTGTATTAAAATGAATAATATCTTTCAACATATTGGTCCTATCAACTTGCTGAAACATCGAATGTGGAGACAAGATTATTCCTCAACTGTACCTAATAAAGTGGCCTGGTAAAAACACCTACAGTTGTCAGAACTGTGCGGATACACACACAGAGATGCTCTGAGACCTTCATTATTATGACATAGGTTATAATATTTTTAAAGCATGTCAAAAATGATCAATACACTTAAAACATTATAAATGTGACAAGACTGAAAAGTGTGTGTCGTGTGTGTGAATGAATTCCAACAACAGTAGCACCTTTGTATCAGACTAGTGTTCGAAACTGCATTAAAGAGATTAACAGACATTCATAAAACCATTATTTTACATAATACAAGTTACGCTTACCATGTACAATTCATACATTAATATTCATTAATATTCATTATGAATACATAATCATGACATTTGATATTCGTTTTGTTGTTCATGTGTTTAGAATTAGAAACTGAAAAGCTAAAAGACTTCAAATCTTTTTAAATATAAATATTGATTTAAATAAAGTGAATGTCATATGATGTGACAGATGTGTCACATGGTGTGACTTAAAAACCAGTCACACCTTATGACAGTGTCAGACCATATGGCATTTTGATCAGTTAATTTAATTTATTATCAAACTAATAATATCTAGCTGATAGTTACCATGTAATTAACCACATGGTAGCAATGATTTTTAAGAATGAGTAAAATCACTGAGGAAATGTTCATTTTTTCCACGCAAATAATGTCATACCATATGACACCAAACATTGACCACTACTGGTGATGTCAGAGTTGTAGGTTTCTAACTAAAAATCAAAAATGCACAACTCAGCTCATGACTTTGCAGGTCACTCCAGAGAAGTTACTCTTACTTCCTGGTTGGGTGTGGTCCTCTACATCATTAAGATGTCCAAATTATTGCCCGTTCAAAATATACATTATAGTGTCACAAAATATGACAACCATTTTGCTGACAAAATGTATTTGGACAGAACTTGTTTTGATATTATGCATAGACATCAACACTTTATGTGACTATTAATAACACATTATTATTTTATATGCACTGTAGAACTATCAAATATGTATAATTTATTTGGAAATATGCTTTTATTTGTGAGGGCATACATATGCCGGACAGTCACACTATATAACCTTTTTGATGTTTGGATCAAAATTCAAAGTATAAATCTTTATACACCCACAACACCTTAGGTATTACTGGACTATGCGTCATCAGAGAAACAACTTTTAAATATATATTCTCAAAAAATTTAAAACTGTATCAATATGTGACACACGGACAGTCAGAACTGTGCTATTTGTCAGCCACTCATGAGTGTTAAAGTTAGCTTGGTATACTAAACCAACCAATTTCTCTATGTATATTTTTTTTATGTAAATTTCTTTGTGTATATTGTGTTTATAACAAATTTTCTATGTATATCTGTGTACACATAATGAAATGTATCAGTATTTTATATGGAGTGCACAAGCTCAAAATAAACCAATCAATTCTTCTATCTGAAAAATGCAATTTTTATAGAAAGCGAAAACAACGTCCTCTTTTCTTGCAGAATACTGTTTGGTAACAAAACCCAATAAATAATACACAGTTTTTGGATTATATTACCTCTTACAAATAGCATTCTGCAAGAAAACAACAAGATATCCCAAGTTTTCCTCAAAAAAGTGCACTTTTCAGATAGGTTTGGTCCTTTGGCCATCAATTTGATGTAAACTCAACTTTCAGTTCCTAACAGCAGGTCAATTATCACATCAGAAAAACTAATTCATCATTTAAGTGTTTCTTACAGTTGTGCAGTGGTTTTGTGTGCATCCATATGAAAATATATTTTATTCGCTTTGCCCAAGTTATACCATAAAGACAGACAGTTTTGTGGGTAGTCTGTTTGGAGAACAAAGATGTAGTCATTTGACCAGTGCTGGTGTTTCATTTACCACTCATGCTTACCGGCTGTGTGCAGGCTAATGCTAACAAGCGGCTCAGTGCTAAGCTGGATGAGAAGTATTAACTGTGAATGTAGTTTTATTTGAGTATTTGTAATGTGTTTACTGTAGCTTTATGTCAGAGTTTGACTCTAGCTCCACTGTAAGCTGATCTGTGCTCAGCCAATCAGAACATTTTCTGATGAAACGTGGACAGTGACCTTTGTCTCACAGTGTAATCTGAGCTGTTTGTTTCAAACACCCAGGTGGAAAAGTGAGTGATAAATCTAATCTTTGACAACACCATTACAGAAGATTTTACTCTATAAATATAAATGGAATAGATATCTAAATGCTTATATTATGTATCAGGTTATCAGTCAACTCAATAAACGCTTTGTGAGCTCATCCCCTGCACACTCACAACAACAAGAGAAAAAAAAAAGATGTACTGAGAAAGAAGCGTAAACTTAAATGTGCCAGCCCAAGTGTTGTTTGCAGGGGTCTGCAGATTTGTAACAGAAGTGCAGGCATTTATTCTGGTTATGTTATCAACTATGAAGTGATGGAGAGTTAAAGGCATTCAACTCTATGTAATCACACATTTATGGTTTTGCTAAACTAAAGTTGTAAGATCAGTCTAAACAGATTTACCAGTGTTGGTGTGAAGCTCTCTCATTGGCATTGGGTTCTGCCAGTGTCCTGAAGATTTCTGTGGGTGAGAATTCTGCTGGTGGAGCTGGAGAGACAAGCACAAAATACAGGTACATAAGAGGGGAAAGAAAGCCTCAGCGCTGATGTCTGGAGCCGGAAGTTCACTTTAAGAAATTTACCTCATGCATGTAGATGGCGTGGAGACTCATCTCTGCTGAGGCAAACTCTGAGTGCAGTGCATTGCTTCGCATGCGAGAGTCACTGTTGGACATACTGGAAAAGAAAGTTGTAAAGATGATGACCATGTTTTTAATCAGCATATGAAGACACCAGATGCAGAATATAAGCAATACAATACCTGTCGATAATGGTGCGTTCACTGCGGTACATGGTGCTCTCTGGATGGATGGAGGTGGGGAGGAAGCCGTGTGGGCGAACGCGGCCTGTATGTGCAAACTGGGAGCTGGACAAAGACGCCAAGACACTGGCAGCGGCAGAGGCAGCGGTGCTCGGTGGGATCAAGCGATGCTCGCGACTTTGGAGTCCAGATGCAGTCAGAATGGGATGGGCCAAGACACTGGCCAGCAGGTTTTCAGGCTAGAAACAATGACAAACCAAGTTTATACATGTATAATACCTTTATAATAGTGTGTAGGGGTCAGTGCCATGTAGTGACAGGGTTGGAGGTTGTAACTAACTGAAGAAGCCTCCAACAATCTTCCATTTCCATGTGTGTAAGAAAAAATTATTAGACCACCAAAAGTCCTCAAAAACAATGGTTATGCAATTAAGTACTAACTCCTGTGTGTATCATGTGACTAAACTGGACAGAAAAGAAACCACAGAATGCCTAAAACCACTGTTTTTGTCAGTACAATGCCATAGATATTGATGTAAGAACTTATGTGATTTTGATTACTATCTATAAAACCATGGAAAATGGACAGATATCAGTTCTTAAATTAAACTCTAATGAACTGGTTTTTTTTAATCATTATATTTGTCCAAACAAATGTACCTTCAGTTGTACCATGCATTAAAATGAAAAAGAAATTAAAGAAAACATAGGGTGGTCTAATTTTTTTTTCTGCGACTGTCGCATCATTTTAACATACAAACTACTGCAGAAACACTCTGGTGCAAAATTGCAGGCTCCCCATGTAGCTATAAATAGCTAATAAGCTTAAGAAAACACAATGATCCTCAGTTACACTAAATAATACAATAATCACAACAATAATTCTACTAACTACATTCCATTTCTGTTAATAGATCCCCTAAATCTCACACATGGGTCCTGTAAATTAAGAAAAAGAAGTAATCATAGGATTTAATTTCATTTAAATATTCCAGATGGGCAATAAATTAAAGGGAAAATCTGATGAAAGTGGTTTCATTCAGGTTGACAAAGCCTTCATCTACAGGGCATGAAGGGTCACTGAGAGGATCCAAATAATTCCATGATTGTTGGCGTCACCAGAACACCACCAATATCATCAAACACACAATGAGGCAACGTCTTTTAAAACAGGGGTGTCAAACTCATTTTAGTTCAGGGGTCACATATAGAGTCAAATATGATATAAAGTAGACCTTACCAGTAAAACAATATAAATAATAGGATAAGAACTCATAAATAATGTCAACTCCAAGGTTATCTTTATGTTTTTGAGTGAAAAGTCAAATTCCATGATGAAAATGTTTACATCTATGAACTGTACTTGACCATAACATTAAGAAATAGGAACAATCTGAACAAACAATATTACACCTTAGTTTATCATTTATATATGCGCATCACAACTTACACATCACAGTGGATCTACAAATGCGCAAAACATTTAGTAACAGGCAGCATATTGGTAAAATTCTACCTCTGTTAAGACATTTCAGGTTGGCCATATTTGTTCAGGTTAGTCACATTTTTTGTAAAAGGCTAGTCTGTAAACGTCACCATTTTTGTGTAATTGTACTTTTTTTGTTTTTTTAACTCTAAACCAAAGGGAAAAAAAATGTAGTTTTTATTATTTATAGGTTATTATAGTATTTTACTGATTTAATTGACCTAAAATGATTTTAACATCCTTGATTCTTTATCGTCAGTGTAATTTTTGCATTTCATAAATCCATTCTGTGTTTTAGATGGATGGCGTTTATCCCTCCTGTAGAGTTCAAAGATTAGAATCAGTGCGCTATGTGGTGATCCAAGACCTCACCAGGATGCTTAATGATGGTTTTTCCTTTCATTTATCACCTGTATTTATACACTTGTAGACGGAAAAAAAATTTCTTAAGATGCACAGTTGTGGCTGTGACATACATCTGCCAGGGTGATCTTCAGGGCAGGATTATATATAGTTACAAAAAGTACATGAAAAAGAACAAGCATGATAGTTCCCCTCACACTGAGACTCACACCTGTATTTTTTTTCCCCAAGTGCCCAGACTATTTTTTTTTGTGGAGTTATATGCACAAATGCCGAAAATGGTCCTATCTCCCAATGTTAAAGAATCCTTTAAAAAAATCCTGAATCCAGGCGGTGATCCGGATCACTCACAAAATCTAAACGATTGTTCCTTGTGTCATTTCCATCATGTCTTGAAAATTTCATCAAAATCCGTCCAGTAGTTTTTGCGTAAAGTTGCTAACAGACAAACAGACAAATGCCGGCAAAAACATAACCTCCTTGGCGGAGGTAATAAAAATCTGATCAAAAGATTGGACTGACTTGAGTTAGAACTTTGAAGGTGAAAAGAATACTTGAGCAGATCGGAACTCTGGGAGACTTGGGTTCTTGTGTAACCAACTTGTAGCCTCTACTAACATTTTTTCACGAACACTGCCTTGTTAATAAGTAAAACATGTTCTTAAATAATGGATACATATTAGAAACTACAGCTGTAACAGTTGTTTCACAAACCCTAGACTTAAATTAAAAATAAAGCCAAGCCTATTTACACCTCTTGATTAACATATTTACATAACAATTAATATTTTTTATATCATAATGGAAGGCTTGAGGCATCTTACCACCGTGCCTGACTCATTGGACTGCAGCGAGGTGCAGAGTGGAGCCTCAGAGAGCAGCTGCTGGGTGGGGGGCCCACTCAGGGCGTCATGCTGCACCTTCTCCTTCAGGTGGCTAATGAACACTGAGCTCTCCTGCGGTGGTTGCCAATGTGGGTTCTTGATGGTGAAATGCATAAGGGACAACTCTGTTTTGCCATTTTCAGCCTGTTGGTATATGGAGGCTTCTGTTTGTCCCTCTGACATCCACTGCAAAAAACACAGAAATATTTCAATTCAAGCACCGACAGTATCATAACCACACTTGAAACTTTCCTCAGGACCTTGGCTAAGTTAGTGTCATTCAGGCAGACACAAGGACAAGTCTTACTGTTGGGTTTCCATGGCGCCTGATGTCCATTTGTGCAAAGGAGCAGATGTCCCCGACTCCAACCACCTCAACAGTGAAGTTCCTGAAGAAGTCGATAATCTCTAGAGACTTATTCCTCAGGTGGAAAATGAGGATGAAGGGTGTGACAATCGGACTAAGCAGCTCCTCCAAGATAAACACCTGAGTTAAGCAGAGATGTCATTTATTGGATGTAATGTCCAATATATTTACAGTCACAGGAAAAATTATTAGACCACCTATGTTTTCTTCAATTTCTTGCTCATTTTAATGCCTGGCAAAACTAAAGGTATATTTGTTTGGACAAATATACTGATAACACAAATAGCTCATAAGGATTTAATTTCAGAACTGATATCTATCCATTTTCGTATGGTTTTCTTGATAATAACCAAAATCAAATGTTCTTACATCCATATCTATGACATTGTACTGACAAAAACAGTGCTTTTAGACTCCATGTTTTCTTTTCTGTCTGTTTTAGTCACATGATACACACAGGAGTTAGTACTTGATTGTTTTGATTACTTTTGATGGTCTAATATTTTTTTTCTAAAATCTATCAGCAAAAATCTATCAGCAAATCCATGATATGACTCTCAAACTGTCACTGATGTGATCTCGAGGGTAATTTTGTTTTTGTCTCAGTGCCAACATGTCTTGCTCACCGCTTTGTATTGGAACAGCTGTGCCACCTCGTCACGGGTCTCACTCTTGTTAGCATTGCCCCTCCAGTGGTCTGGCATGTAGTGAATGTGTGCCAGCATGCACTGGAGCAGCTGTTCAGGACACCATACCATATGCTCATCTGGGATGAAGGACCTGGCACCAGACAGGTACGAAACATCAGTCAGTTTTGCCAGTAAAACAGGATATTTCTGTATGGTGAAGTTTGATTTTGTGACAAGAAATGTAGGGTTTCCTACATTAACAGCCTACCTACAACCTAAAAAACTGGAAAAATATTACAGTATACTATAGCATATAATTTTATAAACTGTAAAGGTAACAATATGGCCAAGTTGTGTGGCTTTCTGGGAATAATCCTGCAGAAGAAAAATCTTAAAACTGAACTCACTTACAACATACCTGGTGATTGTAATAACCACTCCCAGCACAGTGATAGCAGTCAGAATATGCTGCACTGTGAGAACGTCTTCATCGTATACTGTCAGTGCAATAAGCACCGCCAAGACTGAGCCAGAGAAGAAGGCAAGGTTCTTAGCAAAGACAGTGAGCAGTGGTGATGTAAATGAGTTCATGTATTTCGATGTGGGTTTGTATCCACGACCCAAACGTCCATGCAGCTCGTGGTCCAGCTCGTTAAAATGCCGCAGATATAAACGACCATACAGAGACCAGCGTCTTGCTCCGAGACTCCCGGGCTCTCTGCGAATGATTTCAGTATAGCTGAAGAAAGCGTAAAGCACCTGCCACACCAGGATGAAGGGGCATAGCAACAAATTGGCCAATCCCATCAAGAGGATGACTCTACTAAGCTGCTGCGCGAGCTCCAATCGGTTTCCACTCCGTTTGTACTTTGGATGCAGATTCCACTTGTTCTGAAACAGCGACCCCGGACCCCAGAAGAGGATGAGCTCAAAGTTATACTTGAGGCCTTGGGTGAGGAACACCACATTGCCCAGCAGGGGGAGCTGTAGCTGTACTGGCAGCAGCGATTTGTTGATCATGGCCACCATGTAGTTCTTAAATCGGAGGATACGGTGATAGATATCAAGTTCTGTCAGCTCTTTCTTGTGTATGCACATTTGCTGTTCCCGTTGCAGGCTGATGAGCCTGTCCTGGACTTCCTGCCATGTGAAGTTGCATAGTTCATCCTGAGAAAAGCCGGAAGGGAGACATTACATTATAGCAAAACTCAGTGACACTCATTATAACTCACCATGATAATAAGCTAATAATGATTTGTGGCTGCAACATGTCATCTTCAGCTAATGAACTCACCATTCTGATCTTGAGTGCCTTAATGTAGAATTGCCTAATCTCCCAGTAGCTGAGAACATTGCAAAAAACTTTCACAAGTCGGTAGATCCAAAAGATGGCTGCCATAATGAGAAGAAATATGTTCCAGCTATTGTCTTGAATCCTGCATATATAAATAGAGGGAGTAGAAGACAAAAAAGCCTATAAATAACATTACACAGTAGCAAATAGCAGGAGAATTGGAAATATGACTATTCTTTGGTTTTTATTTGGTTTATTATCTATGTTTATTCTTTTGTGCACTCAAAATTGAACTGTGCTATGTGTTGGTGCCTCTGTTTTTTGTCTGTCTGGCTACAACCAGATTGTTCATATAAAAATAAAATTTATCAGACCTGAACTCTGAAATTACATACATTTTATAGCAGGCATTCTCAAATAAAAATGACACGCTATAGCCATTCATTAACATTTTTTTTTTAAATCAAAATAATCTTCAAATATTAGTTACAAATGAGAAAAGTCCCATCTGTTGCTCTCTGGGTATGTTGTAATCTATTAAACTGACACAGATCTCCTGTTTACAGGTT
>JAPTGZ010000010.1:22126819-22140606 GCA_029814645.1 Fowleria isostigma | reverse complement strand
TTTTTGAGGTTTGCTTTAAATATTAATAATAGTGACACATTCCCATTGACTCCAATTCTGAAACATTGAACAGCGCACATACTGTTTAAAGTACACGTGGCATTATTTACATCACGTTTTGATGATCTTCATTGATCAAAGTCTTAATGTTGGGCACTTTCAGCCCCACTACTATGTGTTATAACCAACATTTCAACCCAGCACTATTGTGTCACTTTCCAAATGAAATGTTCTCTATATTTAGCCTTTTTTTAACCCATAAAGTTCCAAACATCCACCATCTATTAAAACCGTCTACTGATATAAAGTGTTTAATCCCTGTTGATCCACTAATACATGTCAATAGGTGTAAAATACAGTTATTCATCTTTTCATGGTCATCAGATATGACCCATTTGGATGTCCAGAGGCTCTGTAGTTGCCATGGAAACGCTATCATCTTCTACAACATTGATTCACCAGTAAAACCCATGAAGTTGGACACACTGGGTTTATGTTCAGTTGATGAGAGATTTAACTGGAAAAGTCACTTTTTCCTCAGTTTTCTCTGTTTTTGATATAATAAACCTCAACTTTAATTGAAACTTTTATGAACATCTACATGATTAGCAAATTAAATATTGGAAATACCTGATTTTCACAGAAAAAAAAACACAAAATACAGAAGATAATTTTACAAGAAATGGTGAAAAACCACTTAATGAAGGTTAAATATAGAGACAAATTCATTTGGGAAGTGCCACACATGTTACACTGGGTCATTATGGGTTAATGAAGGTAAACTAATTAGATTTCATGAATTGACATGACTGATCCCTAGGGCAGCTGCTTCTACAGAGTCAAAAAATCAAAGATAAGTTGGAGCAACGGGCTCTTTTTGGGCTGAAAACAATGAAACACTTTAAAAAATATGTAAAGACTGAGTCACTGGTTTCCCTTTGTATGATTTTTTTTTTTTTTTTAGACCACACCATATTTATATCACCTTTCACATCAACAATAGAATTTTTTTGTCCCACTACCTATTGCAAGATTGTATAATGGCACCGAAAGCTAAGTTATAAGATTTTCTCAGGCTTTTTTTGTTGTTTTTTTTTTTTACTTTGTATTTGTCTTTTTGTGCACTTTGTAACAAACAGTTTTATTTGAAAATCTTATGTTATAGAATATGTTTTAACACTGACAGCCAGGATTATAACCGGTTATCAATAAATGGGCCAATATATATATACATATATATGTTAATGACTAGTGGACCATTAGTGACAGTTGCCGTTTTCATCTTTCTCACCATGTCTTTGCACCTTTCTGAGATGCTTTTGTAACAGTTCAGTTAGAGATGATCCACTCTTGATCTGTATTTTCATATGATTGTTTGGCACCATCAGCTGTTTTCATTGGGTTTCTCAGTACATCAACATGCTGAACAGCTCGCAGTGTTATTTATTTCAGATCATTACAGTGCTACGTAACCTATAAAAGCCTGCATAATGAGTTGTGTTTGAAGTAGCTGTGATAAATAGGGACATATTTTCATTTTGCTGATGTAGGACCAGGTAATGGATGCATGTATTTATTAATAATGGAATGACTGCTCATTGTTTGCATTCTTTTAAATGTAGCACAACTTCATTTAGTGCAGAAAACTCTCCTGAGTGATTTCATAACGCTCACATGTATAGCATTTAACAGGCTATTTTTAGGATTTAAAATGTTTGAAGGTTGTGCGTGGATGAAGTTGTGAGTAAAAAAAACAAAACAAAAATACATTTAAGATAACAGGATATTTCGGACAAACTGCTGTTAAAGCGATTTTATACAGCTTCAGTTATTTTGAATGAAGAGTGGATTTTGCACTTTGCTAGTATCTTTTGTTGGTAGAACTTGGGACAGATATTGTCATTGATATTTTTTTGTGTATAATAAGCCAATAAGACGCAGTATTCAGTAAAGTGGACATCAATACATCTCTGCTTTTCAGATTCAGAGTTCCTTCTTCACCTTAAACACAGACATTGATGCCATATGGTTCATTTAGCAGCTTCTGGGAGATTCTGATTAAATCACATGATCTTTCTCAGCAAATAAAATGTACCTCATTGCTATAAAAAATACATGTAAATTTTTATATGTCTTAAAGGATTTTTTTATTATTATTATTATTTGGGTTTTTTTTTTTTTTTTTTACATCCCCTGGCAAAAACAAATTCCCAACTGGATTGAACCTGGCAAATAGTTAAGATCCTTCCACTAGATATTTACTGTAATGATTAATTTGTTTAATTTGTAACACATTATTTAACTGATGCAGTGAGTAGCTTCTCATTTCGTTTAGTTTAATCTAAAGCAGGGGCGTCAAAGTCATCAATTCAGGGGCCACATACAGCCCAACATGATCTGAAGTGGCCCAAACCAGTAAAATAACACTTTACAGTCACAGAAAAAAAATATTAGACCATCAAAAGTCATCAAAAACCAAGGTTGTGCAATCAAGTACTAACTCCTGTGTGTATCATGACTTAAACAAAAGAAAACATGGAATGTCTAAAAGCACTGTTTTTGTCAGTACAATGTCACAAGACATTGACAAGATATTGATGTTAGAACTTATGTGATTTTGGTTGTTATCAAGAAAACCATGGAAAATGGATAGATATCAGCTCTGAAATTAAACTCTTATGAGCTATTTTTGTTGTTATAATTATATTTGTCCAAACAAATGTCCCTTTAGTTCTACCAGGCATTAAAAGGAACAAGACATTGAGGAAAACATAGGGTGGTCTAATATTTTTTTCCGTGACTATAAAAAAAAAAAGTTAATTCCAAACTTTTTATGTCTAACTTCTATGCGTTATAGTGCAAAAAGTAAAATTATGTTAGGAAAATATTTATATCTACAAAATATCCTTCAAAAAGAGATGTGAATAATGAACAAAATGAAGTTTATTAAAAAATAAAGTGCAATTTTATGCCAATATAATTCTTTATCTTCTCATTTCCTTATGTTTATTTACTACAACGTACAGGTCACAGCGGATCTACAAATACACAAAACATTTAATAACTGACAAGATTATTGTTAGAATTGCACTTAACTTTCTGAAGACATTTCAAGATGTCATATATGTTCAGGATATTCACATTTTTTGTGAAAGGATAGTTTGTAAATGTAAACATGTTTGTAATTTAAATTTTTTTCCACTTAAAGAGGACAAAAAGTTTAGTTGTCATTATAGGTTATTATGACTAATTTACTGGTCTGATCTATTTGAGATTAAATCGGGCTCCTGAACTAAAATGGTTATTAATATCTTGACTCATAAAGACCCAAACATCCACTGGTGACCAAAAGAATCTGCTCTAAAATGTTTCATACCTGTTGATCCACCAATCTTATCAATGCATGTAAATACATGGCGTAAAATACAGTTTGTCATCTTTTCCTTGGTCATCAGATATTACACATTTGGACATTCAGAGGCTCCGTAGTTGCCATGGAAACACTGTCATCTTTTACAACATTGATTCACCAGTAAAACCCATAGTGTTGGATAGTGGATGGGCACACTTGTTTTATGTTCCATTAATGATAGATTTTACTAAAAAAGTCAGTTTTTCTTCCTTTTGATATAATAACCTTCGAATTTAAGGTGAGTTTTCATGAACATGCAAAATAATTATGGGAAAATAAATTATTTTCAGTGAAAAACACTAAATTCAGAGGATAATATTATAAATAAACTGATTAATCACTGATGAAAGTTTAATTAGAGACAGAAATTCATTTAAGAACTACCAGAAAAGTAGTACTGGGTCTTTATGGGTTAAGTAAAATTTTTTGTAAAAATTTTCTTTCAAATTCATCCCACCAGGTCAGATTGGACCTGTTGGCGGGCCGGTTTTGGTCCACGAGCCGTATGTTTGACACCTGTGATCTAAAGCACACAGGATGGACTGTGTTTCAGTGGATAAAGGTCATGTAATCTGAAGAGTCCAGTGTTCCAGGGTGGTCTGCACGTCAGGGTGAGACAAGAGGAAAATGAAGTGATTACCCATCATGCCTAGTGTTCTGATCGGCTGTTTCCGTTGGTCAGGTGTAGTAGGTTTGCCAGCATTATGTGTCAAAAAAAAAAAAAAAAGTGACGGTGGATACTGTGACTAAAACAATGCCATGGTGAATGGGAGTCAATTATATCCAGGCAGTGTATATTTAAGTGTGTATTGTATAAACCAGGTCCTTCCAGTTTACGTACTCCTTCTGTTCTGACCCAGCATGGCTCTGCTATTATACTCTATTATTCTGAAATTGCTGTATAATCTCTTTTGTGCAACCAAAATACTATGAGTTACATATCAAGACACAGAGCTGATCTGCAGAAAATTACAGGGTTTTTCCTGTCAGTTTTTATACAGCCTAAAGAATAGAACAAATTTAACATAATAGTTCTACAATGACCAACATACTGACTTGACTAAGGCTGTCCCTGCAGATTAATTTTTCACATTTATAAGAACAAATTGTGTTTGTACTAAACATTCACTCATGGTCCAGTTATTAGCAGTTGTCAGGTTCTACAGTATCATCCCTCATACACAGCATCCTCCACAGTAAATGTGCTGTACCTAAAAACAGAAATAATAAAACATGGTCACCAGGATCAATGTATAATTATGGGCCTTTTGAAGTTCATGAGATATATCTTGTATACGTCTTTATTAAAGTTTTTAAAAAGTATTTTTTTTATGATGATCATGTCTTTAAAAATTCCATACTTATTTACAGAAACAATCTTAATAAAGAAGTCAAAAATAAATGACCAGATACACTAAAATGCATACTAAATACCCATCCAAATTTTATAACAGTCACCTTCTAATTAGCTAAATAATAAAATGAGCTTATTCATTAAATGTTTTCATTGTGTTCTTTTAATTAAAGGGATGGTATTTTGCTAAACCCACTTTTCTCAGCCTTTGGTACATTTATTTATGCATTTGTGGACCCTAATAGTTGATAAAGTTCGAGTTCGAACCCTCCAGATGTATCTTTATTCTGGTTGAAATCAAGCGGATTTCAAAAACCAGTTTTAATTTCTTCTTAGTTTGTTTCGTTTTATCAGTAGTTACGTAGCTACACTTGCACAAACAAGGTCAAGACTTCCGACGAGCACTGCTCCGACTATGGCATCAGCAGCGGTGGTTGTAGTCCATGCAGCTAATTCCCAGCCCGGTTTTAAACACATCTAAAGCATATTTACACTTACTAATTTTACACATCCCTCCATTAAAAACATGTGTAGATCTCTAAAACCTTAAGTGGCCGATCTGATTCTTATTTCAGTGATTTTTGAAGAAATTCCCAGGTTGTTGTTTTTTTTACTGCCGGAGGTAGATGCTATGCTAGCAGTTTGCTAATTTCCGGTTCGGTTTTAAACACATCTAAAGCATATTTACACCTAATAATTCTACATACCCTTCTTTTAAAGATATGTGTAGATCTTTAACACCTTAACTGGTCGGTATGAATATGATTTCAGTGATTTTGAAGACATTTCCAGGAATTTTTTTACTGCCGGAGGTAGGTGCTATGCTAGCTCATTCGCTAACTTCCGGTTCGGTTTTAAACACATCAAAAGCATATTTACACCTAATAATTCTAGGACAGACATGTCTAGACCTTTAACACCTTAAGTGGCCGGTCTGATTATGATTTCAACGCATTTATAGGTATTACCAGGTTTATTTAGTGGACTTGAGAGTGACCATGGCAAAGTTAGCATCAGAAGATTAAATTTCTAATTGGTTCTTACCGGTTCTTCGTTGTTGTCCTGTTGTTCCAGGTCAGACTCTTGACTCAAACCTTTGAGACTGAAGGCTATAGTTTGTCGTTGCTGCCATTATAAAGTATAATTTTTTATTATCACTAGACCAGTATACTGTAGCCAATAGTACAGTAAACACCCTGGAAGGAATGGGGGTGTGAAATGAGTCATTGTATTTAAAGGGCCAGCGCTCAATTCATTAAACAAAAAAACGGACTTGAAGGTGGACCTGTGCAGTTTCATTAATGAAGAATTCAGACCCAAACATGGCATTTATAGCTTATGTGGATCACAAGTAAATGTTTTAAAATGCAAAATTACATTCAAAAAAACATATCACTCCTTTAAGTTATCATGACAGATATTTCTTTTTTTATATTGAAAATAACAACTTGTATCTGCGTCCAAGAAATTACTTGCAACTAAATTACCCATTACAAAACACCTCTGAAGGAAATGTGTTAACTCCAAATCACATGAACTGCTCCACATGTCATTTCCTCCTTAAGAAAATACTGGACAGACTCTACCATGTGTTCTTTCTCCTCTTTCTTAGTTGTTATTGAATATAAAGAAGTGTGTGAGTCAAGCATGGATTTATCACGCTCTTATGTCAACAGTGTTACTACAATATCTTTATAAATAACTCAATTTCAATTTGACTCAATTGTATATTTGATATTTAATCTTTCTGTTAAAATGCCATGTAGTGTTATGGTTATGTCAGTGGTTTCCAACCTTTTTTGTCTCGTGACCCCATTTTAACATCACAAATTTGTGGCAACTCCAGACATTCAAAACAGAGACTTTTTTTTTTTTTTTTGCTAAACTTTATTAGTTTTTTGATCATGTAATTGTTTGCTATATTATGTTGCAAATAAGCCTCACTCTCAGATGACATTTTGTCTATATAATATATATTATTAGGGATGGAGGCAGAAAAGCCAGGTGTAGATTAATGCACATTTGTATTTTCCTTGGTCAGGATATGTACAGTCAGTGGAGCTTGTATTTACAAAGAGGAACATTAATACTGAAAAAAACAATAACTAAAATTATGAATCATGAAAGAGTTCTAGCACCTTAAACCGACCACAATGAACATTTGAAAAATAATCAAGATATACCCTCTCAAGTATTATATCCTGCATTTTATTTGAACATGATTTGTATTGGGCAAAGTGTGTGGTATTTTAATAATAATGATATATAAAATAATTAAAAATATTTTTATTAATATTTTTATCAATTACTAAAAATTTCAGGTGACCCTATTTAAATTCCATGTGATCCCACATAGGGTTGCAACCCTAAGGTTAAAAAACGCTGGGTTATGTTAATTTTAGGCCTGAAAATTGCAAAAATGTCAACTATACCTGTCAACTACGGTATGTTACTATGTAAAAGGAACTCAAAAAAGTCCCAATATTACAGGGGTCTCAAAATCATTTTGTTTCAGGGGCCACATTTAGCCTAATTTGAACTCAAGTGGGCCGGTTCAGTAAACTAATGACATGATAACCTATAAATAATGACAAGTCCAAGTTTTTCTCTGTGTGTTACTGTAAAACAACCTTCATTAAATTATGAAAATACATACATTTTACAAAAAAAGATAACTTTAATAACTGGCATAATATTGTTAAAATTGCACATTTCAGGTTGCCCATATTTGGTTTTATCTATTTATTTGCATTTTATTGTGAAACAAAAGTGCAATGTTATTTTTTTTTTCACTTAAATTTTTTTCACATAATTCGTCAAGAAGAAACTTTGTAGTTGACATTATTTATAGGTTATTCTGTTATTATTTTACTTGAGCTCACACTGGTCAGTTTGTGGAACTTGAACTAAAATGATTTTGACAACCTTGACTGTTAATATCTTCAGTGTCATTTTTGCTTTCATCCCGTGGGCCAGATTTAGCCCCCGGGCCGCATGTTTGAGACCCCTGCTCTATTATATATTGACCCACCAGAAAATTCATTTAGTAGCTTTTCTGTTTCTCCCTTTGTTCACAGGTTTGATTCAAGAGACCATTCCACAATGTTTTTAAGTGTATTAACTATTTAATGTACAGATCAGAGTTAAAATCACATATCTACAATAAAATGCACATAGAGCATGTAGCGCCAGATGAAGCAAGGCCAATTCCCCAGATGTGTGTACATGTGGAAATCTCGATGCTACCTGTAAGAACCAGTCTTAAAGGCACACACTGTTTCACTTTGAGCCACACTGTGCACTGTGTGTTTGTTCAATCTGTACAAATTGCCAAAAGACATTGCAGTTTCCCATTAGTCTGTGTAATAACCTTTTAGTGAGTATTGCACATTCCCATGCCTGGTTTTGAAGAGGCTTTGTGATCAGACAGACAGATCCAGGATATTTTACCACCTGGGTGGAGAACACCATTTTGGTTCATCTGGCTGCAAAGTACATTTGGACGATACAAAGTGAATAGCATGGGCTCATAGTACATTGAGAGACCAGAGATAATAGGAATACATAATGGTCATGCAAGGAAGAAAGCAGTTGATGCTGCTGTAAATGATTAACTAAGAAGGTTAAATCTAGGTGTTTGGTGGCAGAAATCTAGAGATTACGGTTATCTACTTGGCTGGAACTATGTGGCGAATATCAATTGAGGGCTATTTAATGACGAGTAATAGTTTGTGCCAGTTCAGGTACACTCTGCTGTTCTTTGACTGAAAGTAAGGCAGGGGGTGGGGGTAGAGAGGTAAAGACCCGGGACTTTTTTTTTTTGTTTTTACAAATCCTACCTCCACAGTTTGCAGTAAACTCTTGAGTCAGACATTTTTCCCTGCTCATTAGTCCAACAGGAGACACACACTCAAAAATCACAGCAATGCAGCATCATCAGAATAGCATCATTGTGTAACTTGAATTGGCATTTTGTGTCACTTTATGCATCTGGCTGATGAGTTACTATACAATTATCATATCATACATCTGTGTTGCATTTGGCAGCTGTTCAGTCTATGCCCATTCCAGCTGTGTGAACACACCATGAATTGAAAATGGGAACCCCCGAACCAAATTATTTTAGATGTCAATTTGTTAGCAGTGGTATTGGACTCAGTGCAGTTATTGCTCATGACACAAAGCCACTGATTCACCTTTTTTGTTTTCTTTTCCTGAAAGTTTAATTTCCATTTGGATAAAGTCTCTTCACGCGGTGGCCTCTGGCTCTTCGTGGTGTATGTTCTTATTCCTGATAATGCTGGAGCAGCGTGCACACACACACTCACACACACACACACACACACACACATACATACATACACACATACATATGCACACACTACTTAAAACTAGAGCCATAAAGGTAGTTACAACCATAGACGCCCGGTCATTGGCTTTCGAGTGATGGCTGATCTCCAGGGGTTTGTGCTTCACATCAACAGTCATCTAATACACAGAAAACAGGGTAATAAAGCTACAGTGTTATGAACACCACTTAATTAATTGGCATTATACTCAAAAGTCACTTTAAAAAAAAGCTGACTGTTTGACTTTTCTGATACCGTGGATATGGAAGTGCACCTACAAGTATGTAACTGTAGTGTCAAGGATTTAAGGAACAGTGAACATTAACAAGAGAGGAAGTAGACTGACACCAAGATAAGAAGGAAAGTGGTGTATGTGCGTAAGATGGGTAAATATAGAGTTTATTATACTTGAGCATTTATACATCACAAACTGGTATTTGTGACTTATTACATGTTCTGTAGTAATAATAATCATAATAATCATAATAATAATAATAATAGGATACAGGGGTGAAATTGTACAATGCATTTCTGTTATAAATCAACTGAGGTGAACCGGGCTGAGGTGCGTGGTCTCGATGTTTTGAGGCAATTCTCTTGTACCTATAATAAAGTCTATTGAAGTGTCAGTCCTGTTGTAATCCCCAGAAACTCAAAGACACTTACGGCCCACCCACATAGAAACTCCAAACTCCTTCTGGTGCAAAACAGATGAAGAAACATTTTTTAATCTATATATATATATATTTCTATGTATATATATACTGTATTTGACAAATGTGTCACATGAGCAGTATAGAATTTCTTAATGGCATTTGATTGTGGGTATTTACAAATTTCTGTCAAGTTTAGGAATGTCTCCAACAAGCCTTTAAACTCTACTGACGTATGTTCAATAGAGAATAGATTACTATCACAGGGGTTTGTGCTGATGAACACCTTTAAGACACTGTAATGAAAAAGAAAACAGAAGAAGGCAGAGGAAAACCTCACTGTTCTGTTCCATCAAACTGATCCAATCGGCCGACGTTCACTGCAGTTTTTGTGACAGTCAGCACAGTAATACCGTCCCAAAAATGGGAAACATTAAAGAAAAAATAGAATGTTAGCTATATAAAGTTATAAAGATACAATCAACAAGCTTTTTTTCCTCCCATCTTTTTTTTTTTTTTTTTTTTTTAGATCTATAAGATATGTAAAAAAAACATCCAATCCAGCTGTTTCTGTTGTCCAGGAATCCATGTAAAATAAAACTTGCATATATACAAATAATCAAATTCCTCTTCAGTTTGCAAATTGAATATGCACAGTTCTCTAATCGACAAGGCCGCTCAAAGCCTCGTACTAGCAAAAGGCAACAACAAAACACTAGTGTAGTGTTTTGATTCAGGTACGAGCAGCTCTTACAATCAACAATCATCTTTTGAAAGAAAGGCTCTCCCTGTTGTAATGCTGCCTTCAAGTGCCGTGGGAATTATGGTAAATACTACTAACGCTCCCTCATGTCGTATTTTCCACTGGGGGAACTGAACTTTTCAACATGGCAGAGTGCGAGGGACTAATTATACATGATATACACTGCTTTTATTTATGTTCTGCTACAGTCAGCTGATGATTTTGCACATTTGTAGTTTACACAATTTGAAAAAAAAAACCAACAAAAAAACACTTGGACAAAAAAAAAAAAAGGGGAGTTTGCATGTCCTCCTTATGTGTGTGGGTTCTCTCAGGGTACTTTGGCCTCCAAAGACATGTATTAATGCTTTAACCGTTAAGTTAAATTGCCCATAGGTGTGAATATAGGATGTGGAGTGGGTCATCCAATACCTGAAAGGCTGGCGGTTCGAATCTCCGCTCCTAGTCATGTGCTGTTAGGTTCTTGGGCAAGACACTTCACCCACCTTGCTGCTACTCACACTGATGTACGAAGGGGCTGTAGGCGCAGATTGGCAGCCACTCAGCTGTAGCTGTTAATGTAGTTTACCGCCACCAGAAAGAGAATGTGTGAGTGAATGAATAATGGATCCGATGTACGTGCTTTGAGTATGCAGCAATAGAAAAGCACTACATAAATCTAATCCATTACTATTATTATATGAGAGTAACTAGTTGTTTATCTCTATATACAGCTCTGTGATTTCCTCTGAAATCAGTATGTGTGCATGTATGAACAATTCCATTCCTGTTGAATTCCAACACAAGCTCACCTACTTAATAAACACCTGATCCATGTCTAAGGAGAAGTTTAAAATCCATGACAGTGATCATCACTATCTTCTTGCAATAGAACTAGCTGGGTGAAAAAAACAAATGTTATTAGTACCACAAAAGTAAATGTAATCCAAAAGTAACTATTGAAAACTACTGGACTTGTGCTCTGACAATGTTCCCAAACTGTGAGGACTGGTTTTTCTCTCAGTACAATGCTCCTGGCCTCAGCTAGGTCCATAAAGGTGTGGATGACGGACCACCAGACGAAGACCCTGTCATGGCCAGACCAACCTCCAGACCTCAGCCCACTGTGGAAACTTCTGGAATAGAATCCAGAAGAAGATGGATGGAACCAAGACATCCAACATGGATGAGCTTCTTGAATTTCTATTTCTGGAGCTGGATAAAGTCATCCAACAGCAACAGTGGAGAGAAAATACACATTAAGCTGACATTGAAAATCAGGTTTTGTTTTGTTTTTTTGTTTTTTTTTAACAAATATTGATTTATCAACTTTTCCCAAGTTACAGCATTATTACTGTGTTGTTTAGAAATTAAAATGACCTTTTTTTATTTACAATATTTGAGGTCTACATCTTTTTTGGTATTTTGACCATTTGTTGTTTTCTGCATATACATGCTCAAAATATTTTTATTTGAACTTTGTGAGAAATGTTGTTGGTAGTTTAGAGAATAAAACAAAAATGTTCATTTTACTCAAACACCTACCTATAAAAGGTCAAATCAGAGAAAGTGATAATTGTCAGTGGTCTCTCATTTTTTTTAACAGAGCTGTATATATTTCAGTGTATACATGTCCCTGCGACCTCTTAAGGATAAAGTTCAGAAGAATGAATAAAAAAAATTTAATTAACATTTCCAAAACTGTTTTACTTAAGTAGCAGGTCACGATAAAATGTGTCAGCCATTTTTCATTTTGCTACGACACCAAAAGCACATGAACACAACACACTGATAATTTCAAATTCATTCATCTTCCCGATGGCACGTGAAGGCAGCATTACTGGTGACAGGTTTAAGGTCACTCGATACAGCATTTGTTACACTGAGAAGAAACTGCAACGCTACAACATAACCAATCCACATGTAGATTTTTTTTTTTTATCCTCTTGATTGATGCACGGCAAAAACTAGCACAATAGTAGCACATCTCAAAACAGTTCAGAACCCCTTGTTGTGGACACGTATCTGATTGTATACTCTAAAGTGACTGGAAAAAACCCACAAAATGAAACATGAAGAAATTAACACGGATGCCTTGACATGGCAGTTAAACCTGAGTTCTGTTTTGGAAGTTATCTCTTTTTTTTTTGTTGTGATGATAGTATTCTATTTCTATTCAGGCATTGATAAATTCTACTATGCTTTTTTGAGTATACACTCAACCCTTTTTGTCTGAAGATACATAAATTATTTCACAGTTTGCTGTCAGTCCCCCAGATGTGCCGCCCCCCCAGCCCCTACATTTTTATGTTGTCAACAAGCGAACTCCTCGAAGTTGGCTAGAGTCGGGTGACGAGGTAACATGTTCGGCGTGAATCCGAGACTGTCCGAGTGACTCCTGAGGGTGTCACAGGTGCTCTGCAAAACAAAAAGGGAAGGGAAGGAGGGAAGACGAGTTCAACCGGATTAAGGGAGGGGGAGGGTGATGAAGGAAGGGACGGAGAAGAGATGAGCGCCACAGGTAAAATGAAAGCAACCAGACAGAGCAACAGTGGAGAGATGGGTGGATGGTAAGGAAAAATCAAGATAAAATGAGGCCAGACAGAAAAAAATCATGAGGTTGTTAGCACGTTAAGACACAAAAATAGAGGATTTTGGAAGACGATGAGTGACAGAAACATATGTTGGGGATGATGAGGTAATGAAAACAACAGATTTGGAAGTTCCAAGATCAGCCACGTTGCATATGTTTCACAGAATAGAAAGAAAGAGAGATTAAAGAAAATCCAGCAGAGGGGGGGGGGTGCCACCTGTTCAGGGCATGAGAGGTTTTCATTGGACGGAGCCGGGATGAGTCGACCACGCCTCCATCATGACGGGGTTGACGGACTCCGCCCCCTCTTGTTGACAGCTGTGGGTGTGGTTGGTCTTTCCAGCTTTCCACACTAAGCCACACCCCTTTGAGTATGAGCATCTGAGCAGGAACAAGGTGATGTGATGAAATCTCCCAGAATCCTTTGATGAATGTTTAGTTTGGTCTCATTGGCTGAGGTACTGAGGGGGCGGGGCTTATATGTTACTATTTTATCCTGCTATTTTTAATGTAAAGGTTCATTTTTGTTCACTTTACGTATGTTTGTTTCTATCGTTGTCATGGTAACTGCCATCATAATGTGTCCTGTGTGTTGGAATGAGTGTTTGTCAGTCAGTCCACCAGAGGGCGCCGCTCTAAATTAACAATACTACAAACCAGAAGAAAGTTTTTGACAAAGAAAAA
>JAPTGZ010000010.1:22103168-22121448 GCA_029814645.1 Fowleria isostigma | reverse complement strand
CTATCTATCTATCTATCTATCTATCTATCTATCTATCTATCTATCTATCTATCTATCTATCTATCTATCTAATGTGCTCATATACACACACAATGTGGTCATTTTTGTGAGTCTAATTAAAAAGTCTTAAGCTAAATTGATAAATAACAATTTTAAGCCATTTATTCTGGTAAAAGAGTAAACTTTGCATAAATAAACCCAGTAAATATTCATTTTCATCTTTGGGTAAAGGCTTGATTCAGCAGAATGTCCTGAACATTTGCTGATTACAGATATTTATAAGGTGCATTTCCGTAATAAATAATTTCTAAACTGCTCCGTATAGGGCTTTGCATAACAGCCTGCAGGGACGGTGGAGCTGCTTCTGGATTTAGGGTGTTCAGGCACTGGGCTCAGTGAGTTACTGTGATTTAGTTCCGGAAAAAATCTTGCTTGTACTTTTTTCTTCTTGAATCTTAAAAAGATTTTGGTGCCTTGCAGGCACTGAAAGTGTGCGGTCATGAAATGTTCATAAAATCTCCAAATCTTCTGCTTATTATTCAACTCTTACATGAATCTAATCTGAATTTCATTTTTCATCAAACTGAAAAGAACAAAAAGATCTTTTTATTCAAGCAAATTCTAATTACATTGAGGCTGAGAAACTAGTGCATATTGTGCGAAAAGAGGAGAGTGTGTTAGTGTGTGGGCTCATCAAAGAGAAGAGCATCACCTCTAAATACACTGAGGGCAGTTTTTCAGTTGTGATTAAAAGTTAATGAGTGCAGGTCAGACTTCTTCTTGTTGACACATGCACGCAGCAAAACACTCAATAAACTAGAAACATTACCAGAAAAGGAAGGCTAACTGCCTGGTTACTTTTAAATACTCATCTGCATTTCTTCTGTGGAAGGGAATATTTTGTGCATAAAATATTCATCATGAAAATAAAGAGCGCGACAAGAGTGTAATATCAGAGACGCTGATTATGTATTCACACGGTGCAATAAAAACAAAGTTGATGTATTATTAATCTTTATGTTCTCTAGTTCAGTCCAGTGCTTCTGCGGTGGAAAATTAAAACTAATGATGACATATTGTGATCTTCCTTTGTTCCTCTTTGGTGCTGCTTATTAAAAACATTTCAACGCTGAGTGTGAGCAGACATTTTCAGTCCGTCTGTGTTCCTAAGCTCATCAGATACATCACTTTTAATTCATGCAATCAACACACATTCTGAGGGACTAAAGTTACCAGATTGTCGCTCTGACAACGCTGTGGCCGTTTCTTCCGCACGAAGTAACCCAAAACCTTATCCTTAAACACCTGAATGAAGAAACAGCAGACGAGAATTACACACAGACAGAACACACAGTGAGTGCCGTTAAAATGAACATCAGGGCTACAAGGACAGTTGTGCTCATAAGTTTACATACCCTGGTAGAATTTGTGATTCTTTGGTCATTTTTCAGAGAATATGAATGATAAGACAAAAATTTTTCTGTCACTCGTGGTTAGTTGAAGCCATTTATTATCAAACAAATGTGTTTATTCTTTTTTAAATCATACTGACAATAGCATAAAATCCTGATGGAACGCTTTCCTATGGAATATTTGACTTGTTCACTTCATTCCTCAAAGGAAAAGATTATGAAAAGTTGGATTCCGTATCTTTATTTCACTAACTCATCGGTCACTTCTATGCTTTCAAATAATGTCTTTGGTTCACAGTATTGTCACTACTAATCCCACTTGTCGCTGATTGATTTTCTGATCTTTGTTTTGTCCTAACCACAAGTCTATACTGTGTACTGTTTGTTTTATCTTGGATTTATCTTTTTTAATTACTCTGTTTATCTTCCAACACTTTCATATTTTCACTTTCATATAGACCAGGTGCTGTGCTGAACCTTTTGTTGATTTAACAATGTAATAAAATTCAATAAAGATAATTGGGGAAAAAAAAAAAATTATACTGACAACAAAAACGATTCAAATGACCCTGATCCAAAGTTAACGTACCCTAGTTCTTAATACTATTAACATCAGTAGCTGGGTTTCCATTGCAGTTTTCAGCAAAATAAAAGCAAAATTTCCACAGTTTTGACAAAGTATAATTGCTGCTTGTAGGTATTTCCATTGAAGAGTGTTTGGCTTCTGCTGCATGATTCTAGTGAAGTCCCGTCTACTTGTCTCGTAATATGTCGTAGTTTTCGCAGCTAGAGAAGGGGGGGGGGGTTGTCCGCGCATTCCTCTGTCACTCTGCAGACACGCCTGATTGTCCCAAGGCAAAGGTCTTATTTATGTCAGCATTCATGCATAATGAATTTCTGGGAATTCTCCGAATAACCCGGCCAACGTTTATGTTATTTTACTGAATCTCTTGTGGCGCCATACATGTAATGCCCGAGGCTAGTAAAAATGTACAAAATGTGTTTCCACAACACTTTTGCGCGATCCTTCTATATCGATATGTCTCAAAAACTGCTTCAAAACCTTTTGGTGATCTTTGACAGTCTTTGTGACATTTCTGTGTTTCCACTACCAGTTTTCTGTTGTGCGATTTAGATTTAGCACATTTCTGAGGATAATGGAAACCCAGCTACTGACAGCTTCAAGTCTTTTGTGATTATTGTGGATGAGGCACTTTATTTTCTTAGATGGTAAATCTGTCCATTCTTCTTGGCAAAACAACTTTAGTTCCTTTAATATTTTGGGTTTTCTTGCATTAACTGCATGTCTGAGATCTCCCCAAAGTGGTTCAATGATATTGAGGTCAAGAGACTGAGATGAACATTTCTTCACCTTCACTTTTTTCTGCTGTAGCCAATGACAGGTGGACTTGGCCTTGTGTTTTGGGTCATTGTCATGTTGGAACACCCAACACCATCCCATGTGCATTCTGTCAATGTATGTAAACTTATGAGCACAATTGTACATTTACAGATTTATTAACTTGTTTGAATATAAAGTGGTAAAGTAATGGTAGCACATTACATTACAGTTCAGTAATTAAAAAAAAAAAGTAAAAATAGATGTTTGATGTTCTTTCTGGCCACTATAGAAAAGTGAAACCAGAATTTCATGGTTATGGGAGTCATGAAGCCCTGAGTCTAACCTCCCACACCACTTTGAAAACACACATAATTAGCCAAACTCTTACCCCATACAGTACATTTTCTACAGCACTGGTCGACCTCCTCATGTCAGGCCATTTTAATTAGAATAAATTTCAAAGAATTTTGGAATGTTTGCCCACTGATGCCAAAGAAAAAATTGTAAAACACAGCACACTGAGGCTTTAATCTAACTTTACCATGAAATCAGATAAAGTCATGCAGTTTTCACATCCTTCCTTGTACTAAATCAAGCTCCTATCACTCAAACTTGAAACAACAAATCTTGAATTCCAAGAATTTTCATGTCATATTATATAGATTGCACTTTATAATATTCTGAAAACCTATATTCAAACTACCACTCAATATTGCCTCATTATTTAAAGGTAATTATTGCCACCAGTTTACATTTTATCATCAGGTTACAATACATTGCAAAATACTTTTAAAATATTTCCTTATAACTGTTTTTTGGTGGTTTTTTTTGTCTCCAGATAAATAATGTAAAACCTCTTGTTTTTACCGTGGTATCACTTTATTATTACCATTTTATCATCAAATCTATGCCAATATTAACCCATAAAGACCCAGTGCTGCTTTTATGTCAGTTCTTAAATTACATTTTCTCTATATTTAATCTTTCTTAAGTAATTTATCACCATTTATTTATAATAATATCCTCTGTATTTGGAATTTTACCAGTATAAATCAGATATTTTCTTGTATTTAACTTACTGATCATGAGGATGATCATAAAGCTAAGATTACAGTTAATAGTTATTATATCAAAAACAGAGAAAACTGCAGAAAAAGGTGACTTTTTCAGGAAAATATATCATTAACTGAATAGAAACCAGGCATTCCCATCCACTTTCATTGATCCAACTCCATGGGTTTTACTGGTGAATCAATGTTGTAGAAGATGACAGTGTTTCCATGGTCACTATAGCACCTATGAACATCCAAATGGGTCATATCTGATGACCATGAAAAGATGAATTTTTTTTACATCAAATATTTACGTGTATCAATAGGATTAGTGGATGAAAAGGTATTAAATATTGTAGATCAGTAGGTATTTTTGGTCAGTGATGGATGTTTGGGTCTTTATGGGTTAACATAATTATTCCTGAAGTGTAATGTAAAGTGGTAGCACAGTTGCAATTTATAATAAAGTCTCTTTTTTTTTTTATTTTTTTTTACCTCATATAGGTAGTCAAATATTTCCAAAATTGTTAACACACTGGCTCCGATGAACAGTCCCATCTGACCTCCAATGTCACCTAGAAACAGAGAGATGAACAGATATGGGCAGGTACAGTGGCTGAACAATGATGCGTAAAACCATTCCCCACATTGTCACATCTTATTCAGTATCTCTCAGACTAATCTGAGCAGAAAAGTCCATCCAGCCCCAACTTTTCATCACACCCAACCCGGCTGTCCTTGCAAGAGCATCAGATTATGAAAAATGCGTTCAGTCTGTTTTACAAGTTCAAAGAGGAAACCTCAGAATACTGGGCAGCAACGCACGATGTAAAACGTGCGGCAGCGGGGTACCTGCTGAAACTGCTGATACTGAGGTCAGCCACATTTTTCTGTCACAGTCGACCTTAAACTTACCGAGAAGCCCTGCTATTTCATAGGCCTTCTTCTGCTCAATCTTCTCATAATTCAGAGCTTCGAAGAAGATGTCCATGACCAAAATATTTTCACTAAAAAAATGACAGAGAGCAGCACACTGACACGGTTGATTCTGTAACATGATAACACTCAGAAACACTCAGATGCAGTGGCGATCCCAGACCATTTAGCGTTCTAGGCAAGATTTACCAGTGCCCCCCCACCCCAAAAAAAAAAAAAAAAACCACAAAAAGACCTCATGTCTGAAGAACTGCATATTTATTTAAACAAAGATAATAAACAATGAAAAAAATGTGAAAAATTCTTCCAAACAAAATAAAATAAACATCTTCTATAATAATATATATATTTTTTTTTATAGTAAATTAGTGTCTACATTAAAAACACAACAGGAGCTGAGAAAAAAGTGCACACTCAAGAATGTGAACATAACATCAGAAAAGTAATCATAAATAATACAATATTGTGTGCAATATTATGTAACACAAAATGTGATCCATATAACATATTAAATAATCAATATATATATAATATACAAAATAAACAAAAAAATTAGGTGCAAATTCACCTCAAGTAACGATTTCTACTTTGTGTTTTACTTTGTATGATCACACTTTACACTTGTATTTACAGTGTTATCCTTCTGGCCTTCCTTGCTACATGTTTGGTGCCCACCACTGGGTGGCGCCCTAGGCAACCGCCTATATCGCCTGTAGGAAGGACCGCCACTGCTCAGTTGTTAACTGTCTTTCATTATTGTTACATTGAAGGTGAACGATGGAGACCAAAGTCACGCTATGTCACAGTACATCCATAAACAATAGAAAAGAACAAGCCCTAATCTACAGAACTGACTGCTTCTGAATAATACTTACCCAATATATTGCTCAGTTTTGTTGAATTTCTTAGCCAGATATTTAGCAGATGCCTTACTGGGGATCTTAACCATGGACAGCTCCTTGCCATAGCGAGTCATGTTGCAGGGGGTCTGACAGACACAGTAATCGTTGTCTTTCTCAACCAAAAAGTCTGTGGATGATCAAAGTCATTCAAAATAATGTGATCAAAGAAGCCCGCACACAGAGGCTCTTAGTTTCAGCTAAAATTATCTCTGCACACAAACAGAAAAACTACATTCGCTGCCATCGTTCACTTTCCATGAAAGCAAATAATGACTGAAGCTATAATACAGAGGAGGTAAAAAAGAAGTATCTATGGGATTTATTTAATATCAGCCAAGCATAGACACACCACATATCTTCTTAATGGAATTTTAAAATAATCATTTTACTTTATTATTTTTGCTTCAGCACTATGTGAGATTAAAGTAATACCATATTAATGCTACAGACCTATAATCAAAATGGTGCAATAGTTTCACGATACAGCTCCTGCACACTTGCTTGAATTAAAACATTAATGCAAAGCTATCGAAGTAAATCATATTTATGTATTCAGTGTGTGGGCTCACCTAAAGCCGGATCTGCACAGTCTTTGTACTGCTCAGGTGTGCAAACTGTTGAGGTCCCTGTTACAAACAAGAATAAAAGTGGAAAATAATATTAAGAGCAAGTACATAAAAGAACAATTGGCTGTTGACAGATTTATACAGTGGTGAAGTCGGTGTGACGTCGTACCGGGCATGTGAACCATCCTGCAGTTACAGTTCTCCAACAGGTAACGAGTTTCACAGTCAATGCGGCAGGCGGTGATACTGTAGGTAGAGAAGTACTCAGAGTCTATGGGAGTAGACTTGCAATCTCCCCAAGGCGGAGGGAGGTACTGAAGCTGAAAGAGCAAACAGCATGGTTTCCCTCAGTATATCACGCACCCAGGATTACAACAAATAACACAATTCAAGCCCAGAACAGCAGAGGTACAAAAGAGGACGGCAAGCTGACAAAACCCAAAAGAAACACACGCAAAAAAACAGAAAAGCATTAAAATGGAAATGTGCACTATCGGCACAAGATGTCTGGTCAATCAGGCCATTGTTATTGCTCATGTGTAGCGGCAAGCAGACATCATGCAGAACATTACTGATGCAGGTCTAGTCCCCGGTAGGAAGCAGAGTACCATGGGAATAGAGACAGGCTCAACAGAAATCTGTAAAATATGTACTTTCAGACAGGACACCACAATCAATGGACAAATTTTACAAAATCAGCCTCGAGAACAGAACTCGGAACAGGAAACAAGTGCACAGTTTTCATATAAATCAAAAGACTTGTACTCAACAGACACACAGTAATACAAAAAAGTCACATCCTATTTTAGGGTAAATATTTGATGAAAGTCTACTCTCTGAAAGCCTATTTAAGCGCTCCAATCGTTGAATAACTGTTTATATTCACATGAGCTCGTGAGAGTAATTACAAGTACCCCAGTTGCACGGACCTGTGAATTTCAGAATGAAGGGAAGAAGTCTAGAGTCTGTCTGCAGTCTCATTAGAGGTAAAACTCTCATTAAAAGGTGAATTGCAGGTCATCACATTTAAGACTAACTCCAGGAATCCTAAATGAATCCACTAATTAGGAATACTTAATGCCTGAAATTTAAGATTTCGACTCACGCTAAATATTAAACCCATGGTGCTCATCTTATAGCTGCAGTAATCTGCTCAGAGTGTTTTAAAACAAACTCCTTTTTTGGGAAAATGCTGACATTTAACCGCTAAAAACACTTTTATTTTACCCTTTCGAGGTCTTGTTTACAGCAATTTATGGTAATGAATGGCTACTACTCATTTCCATGACAAAAATGAACATGTTATTTATGAGGAGCACGGGCGCCTGGGCATTTGAGCGTATAGTTTCTAATTACAGCGGGAGCTAGCCAACAATCAATGCCAGAGGCTTCTTCGACGACAAACCTCACAGAGAAATGGCACCGTTACCATCACATTAGAGCTCACTGGAGTCCCCAGTCCCTTCCACCAGCTTTAACCAAGCTACCTCTGGAATCTGATGGTCATTTAGTGAATAAAAAGTGACAGGAGATAGAGAGCAATTCACCCAAAAGTGGACTTAAACTGGCAAACGTGATTAAGCCTTTATTGAACTCCATTTCCAGCCTACAGACTCATAACTAGAGTCACAGAGATAACATCTTGCTGCTGTTAATGCTCGACTCCAAACTGTTGCCAGAGTCCTCATGGCCAATACAACCTAATATATCACATTGGCGCTCCTCTAGATGACGTTAAGTAGCAGGCCAGTGGACCAACCCAATAACACATACAAGCAAAAGAAACGTAAAATGTTAACAGAATTGTACATGGTAGTGAAAGGGTTAAGCCAAACACCAGCTTGGATGGAGACACAGACTCGTATGAATGGCTTAAGCAGGAACAGAAGACATTATCTGCTCATCGTTGGTCATTATCACACACAGAAGACAAAGATGATTCACTGGGACTGCAGATGTTACATGTTGTTGCTTCAGCTACACAGAGGGGAGGGAGGCACATGGGTCCATTCCTCAGGGAGGGGGGGAACCGGCAGATGAAAGTGTGGAGGAACATCGTGATGAGTATGTGGCTATTTAACAATACAGCACTTTAACATGCAGCAAGCCCAGACACTCATACGCTACCCTCTGCTCCTGAGTGGAAACGAACGTTTGGAAGCCGGGGGCGACCCCAAAGCCCAGCTCATGGAGGAAAGGAGGCTCTGACTGAGTGTGAAGCTGTACCTTTACGCCGGCCTCATACGACGTCTCATCTAGGTAAGGGATGAGGGAACACAGCCCACATCATTACACAGGAAGGGATAGAATCTGATCACCCCGCTGATCAGACAGCCTGTGTTTCTTCACAAAATTTAAAAAAAAAAAAGGCTAACAGTGGCAGGTAGAAACTCTGCGGCACTGCTGTACTGGTGGGTTTTCATTCAGCCATTCTTTTCTCACTGGGTAGTCACAGAAATAAAGTTGGGTCAATATATGACTGGACGAGTTTTGAGGTCCGTGGGATATATCTTGCATACATCTTTATTAAAATAAAAAAAAAAAGTTGTTTATGTTTAAAAATTGCAAAATTATTTAATTACGGAAACAATCCCTTCTTAATAACAATTGATTAATATTTAATAACTAGATCAGGCATTCCCAAAGTGCGGCCCACAGCCTCCGACATAAAATGCATCATTTTTGAGCCAGCATTTATGACCACAGTAATATTATACACATGTTAAAAAAAATATATCAATTTTTATGTTTCACCAAAAGCTATATTCTTGATATTTTTTTCCTCAGATATTATTTAATCTTTGATGGCCTTAAGACATTAAAAACAAAGTGATTTTGGTAAGACCTGTTTAGATTTCTTATACATGTATGACGTGAAAAATATGTCATTTGTGATAAACTTTCCATAAAATAGTTCATTTGCATAGAATTTGAATGGTTCAACAATGTCAGGCAGAATAGTTGACCCTCACACATGTTCACCTAATTAAATCTGGCCTTCTTTGAAAAAAAACTTTGGACACTCCTGGACTAGATACACTAAAATGTCAACTAAATGACCGTCCAAATTTAACCTTCTAATTAGCTAAACAATAATAAAGTTAGCTTATTCAAAAATGGTTACGATTGTGTTCTTTTTATTAAGTTCAGATCATCATGACCAATATGCCTTTTTTGGCAATATATCAGATTTTATTTGGAAAATAACAAATTGTATCTGTGTCCAAGAAATCACTTAAGCACTGTTACTCATTACAAAAACACCTCTGAAGGAAGTGTGTTAATTCCAGATCACATGACCTGCTGCACATGATGTCATTGGACACTAACATATTTTCTATCTCCTCTTTATGAGTTATTTAATATAAAGTAATGAGTGAGTCAAGTGTGTATTTATCACACTCTTGTGTCAACAGTGTTACATCAATATCTTTATAAATAACTTTAATTTCAGTTTTACTCAATTCTATATATGATATTTAGAAAGATCTTTCTTCATAAATGTTGTGGTGTTATGGTTATGTTGATTTTAGGATGAAAACAGAAAAATTGTCAACTATGTTACTCTGGAAAAGGAAGTCAAAAAGTCCCTCAATTATACGTTGACCCAGTTCACCTCAAACTAATGCATAATGCTAGTCCAAAATTTGATGGTGGGCACACAAGTCAAATCCACCTATTAAAAATTCAATTTTGTGACAGCATCTTTACAAATGGACAAGTCTTGAAATCATAAGTGCTTCATTCAGCTGTCTATTATTATCCTGAGAACAGTGTCACTGTACCCGTTGGAGGCTGACTGAAATTAATGCTGGCCAGACTTTAATGACAGTCTAATTAATTCAGCACATCTTTTAGGTCGTAAACATGTCTTTTAGCTGTCACTGGTGTGGGCGCACCCGTCATGATTATAAATGATAAACCGTGCACTCAGCGTTCTGGTGAAACTTTTATGATGGTGATTAATAGGTCAAATTCCACATTTGGAAATGGCTGAATGATGATACAGTTGGAGAATTTCACAACATTTGTGGGAAGAAAAAAAAGAGACAGAGGAAGAGAGACATTACATGTTTTAAAACAGCATCTGAAAAAAGTAAAATTTGCCATCTTTGTGGTGTCCAAGTGTCTGCTTTGAATTCCCTGCGTCAATCATCCCATGTTATTGTGCTAAAACAAAGGTGGAAGATTCATCAGAAGAAAAGGAAGATGATTTATATCATCCCGATGGAGCGACCAAGGCCATTAACTTCAGGAGCAAAATCATTAAAATTAGTCTCAATTAATTGCTAAAGTAATGACTTTGATTTACTGCTGGAGTATCATCGCTTCACATGGACCAAGTATGTGGTAGAAATTTTAATGAGCCTGCAGAACAATGCAAAAACACACGATTTCAAAGGCAGTGACTGTCAAATCCTAAAATCCACACTTGTTCCACAGCCATCCTTTTCTTTAAGCTTATACTGTGGCCTCTGCAGACGATCTCCATTTTTCTGTTACTGTTTCATTTCAGAAATCAAAGTGTTAAGTTAATGTAATTCCACTATAAACAAAAGAAACACACTATGAATTTGTTGTCCTGGCATCAGATAACTGCTGTAAAGTTTGTTACGTTTAAATAAGTCCGCGTTAGCTCTGTGTTTTGACCTTGCACAAAATCTCCGCAATCAATTCAGGCTTAACTATAGTTATTACTTTTCATCCTTCACTGAGCACAATGAAGGTTTCACAATGAAGTTGAGGACTAAAAGCTAATTTTCTTCAGTCAACAAACCAGCTGCGGGCTCCTCTGGTTCTCTTGATATTGTTGCACCCTAAGACTCATTTCACTGCCTCCTTAAATCACAGTAAAACACGTTTTCAGCGCAGTCATGGGTGCTCCTCTGAACCTGACGATGAATATGTTAAGTGTGTTGAAAGGAGCTAATACAACACCAGGTGCACTAGGCATCTTTTAATAGCTCATTTTGACATCGAATGTGTCCTGACCCCATAAAATAAAACACATCCTGAGTGGGAGTCCTCACAGGTCACTTACACACACTGAGGCCAGTCTTGAAAGCAGCTCGTCTTTGATAAATTTGTAGATAGTATTCAGTAAAATGTTCAATAGAACTGGAAAAATTACTTTAAGGCAAGACAAGGCAGGTAAAAACATAGATTTTTTTTTTTTTGTGCACTGGTCAATTTTGACTTTTTGGGCTAGTTTACTCCTTCAATGTGTATTTTTTCAAGTTGCCATTACGAAAATGTTGAAAATATACATTAAGATGTTTATTTTTATTACAGTTTGTTTACTTGTAGCTGTTTGTTTCTCCAGAATTACTAAGATGTGAGCATTCTAACGCTTTATGCCATGTCTCAGGATAGGAATTGATAAAAATGTAATGATTCCCATTCCATTATTGATTCTGTTTATCGATCCGATTCCTCATCGACTCTCATTGGGTGAGGGAATAAAAGTACAAACAGGTTTTCTTTGCATTACCATTATTGTCTTTTATATTTCCATCTCTGCACAGAAAATATAACATACAGTATGCACAAATAATAATAACAGATGACACGGTTCGGGTTCTGTACTGGTAAAATGCATGTTGAAGTACTTGTTGGAGCTGTGGTAGATCATAGTTTACAGTGGATCTGACTTATATACTGATACTTAGTGTGATTTACCTACTGTTCCTGATCCTATTTACTATCAATTACATTGTAGCCACCGCAGTACTGGTGGAGTGGAGCTGCGGACTGGTACCGAGCAGAGAATGGTACAGGTGATAAGTTGATTGTATTCGTTGCATCTTCCATATTTAATTCTTAAGTGGCTTTCTTTTTGTCAGACAAGTGAATCTTTAAGAGGAGATGATGAAGGCTGGAGGTTCAGCCGAAACCGTCAGCAGGTAAAAAACATCTCCTCTAAAAAAATTCACTTGTCTGACAAAAAGAAAGCCACTTAAGAATGGTACAGGTGATGGTGAGCCATAGCACGGAGCCATGGACAGGTGTGCTGAGATAGAACACCAGTATTGGAGGCTGTAGCTAAGTATCGTATCAAATACGTGACATTCATGCAGATGAATATCCTGCTGTGGACAAATGTCATTTTTGTCATTTTGTTGGATTTCCTCCTTTGAACAAATGGACCTAGTGTCGTCTACACTTGTAATACAGAGAGTTTCTGCCTGGACGCCATGACGGTTACGTTCTGAACCAAAACAATGCAGTGTACGTGTGACATCATCATGCAAGTGTAACGAGAGTAAAATCGATAAGCAGAATCGTTAAGCAGGCAGGCAAATGATTCCAAGGAATCGAGCTGATGGGAACCGGTTCTCAATTCCCATCCCTAGCCATGTCTGTTTACTGAAACTGGTCATGACCGATATCACCTATGCACAACAAACTTACCTTTGTGTATTTTGCGATGGACACTTCTCTGTGTATTCTACATGCATAGTTTCTGTGTATTTCTACATGCATAATCTCCTTGTATAATTCCTTATGTATAATTTTATATCCACATTTTCCATGTCTATTTTTATACATATGGTTCTATATGTAACTTCTTCTTGTATGAATCTTGATGTATAATTTCTTTATGAATATTTTCTGTGTATTTGCCATGTCTAATTCCATATGCGTATTCCCGGTGTATACTTCCCTATGCAGACTTGCTCATGCTCATGTATACTTTTGTGCATTTGATGTTTTTATTTTTTATAGCAATCTTTCCATGTATATCTGTGTACACATGATGAAATGTATATGAACAGTATTGAATACATTAATCTATATGTAATTACCACTGTACATGAGTGCATGAACCTCAAAATAAACTAATAAACTAAACTATATTTACTAGTGTACATAGCATTTGCTATATTGTCTTGATTGTTTTTGTATTTATTAATATATTTTATTCTGTTTTGCTTTGTCTTTTTCTGTTTGAAACAAATAAATAAATGAAAACAAATGAAACTAAACTTTACATTTATACACTTAGCAGTATTCTAAAGACTTTAACAAAGAGATTGTCACTAAATCATTCCTGCCTGATTTATGTAGCATTTTCATTTTAAAAAAATGTGAAAATTAATTTTTTTAACGGCTATGGACAGTATATTTTAATTTTCTTGATAGTGAAAGCAGATATCCCGAAATCCCTCTGTAATTTATTTTTCATTTTGTATGCAAACAAAATTTAAAAAAAAAGGAATTTTGCACCTGGCTTCATTATATGTTTAGCTTTATCTAACAAAAATATATGCAAAGTCATGCATATTTAATGAGATAATGCATAATTTACATAATTGAATGTACCAATTTTCATAACTTGTATTACATTTATTTTTCATACTTGTGTAAGTAATCAGCTGAGGAAGTTTCATGGTGATATCTATTATTTTAAAATTTTACCCTATTCACCTGTAGTGTCTCGCCTTAAGAATTTTTAACCGTTTTTTTTTTTAGGGTGAATTTTTTTTATTACTTAAAGTCTTAAAGTTAGTGTTAGATCCTTAAAGCCTCGTCACGGCGTCTCTCTGAGTCTTTCTCATGGTCTGCTATCTCTTTGAATACACCACTACAGGCAGTTTTCAGTTTTCAAATGGCTATATTTTTTTTTTTCCCAGGCTAAAAACAATGAAAGCTCAATATGAAAAAGTAAAACAAACACTCTGAGCTGCCAGATATTTTTGCATGCTGTGAAGTCTGTGTTTCTTTTGGCTCTGATAAGCACAGTATGCTCGTGTGCTTGCATCCAGTCATTACTTGGCCCAGATCTATCAATATTCCTTGGCTACTATAACTCCTCACTTCCATTTACTGTGCAGAATCACTAGGGAATTTTTTTTTTTTTTCATCACACCTTGTCTGCACACTTCACACACAAGGTAAATCAAAGATCTGATTTTGCTCCAGGCTTAGTGACACAGCGGTAATGGGCAAAGGGAGGTTTCAGGGACCAACACAGAATGGCGCAGAGCAACAAAAGAATAAAAAAATGTTGAGGTTGTGGTTGGAGGGGAGGAGGCTGAACAGTAGTAGGTACCAGTTGCTGCTGACATGACACAAAAGTTTGAAAACCAGGGGCCACACCAAACCCCAGTTGGTCAATGAAGGGCGGCTCGTCCTGGCTGTGGATTTGAACCTTGATGCCTGCTTCGTAGGAGGTCTCATCTGTGGATATAGCATGTCAGAAAATGTAACAACAAGTCCGGTCGCAACACTGTTTGGCTTTTAATCCTCGACTGGCAGTGCACTGTAACACAGCTGTATTTGAAGGAAGTCAAAAATAGTGAAGTACAACCAAATCGTTTTGCACTGATCAGCAAAATATACATTAAGGCAGGGGTCTCAACATGCGGCCCAGGGGCCAAAACTGGCCTGCCAAAGGTTCAAAACCGGTCCGCGAGATAAAAGTGTAAAAATGAAACCGAAGACATTAACAGTCAAGGATGACAGATTTATTTTAGTTCAGGTTCCACTAACAGACCAGTGTGATCTCAAGCAAAATAATAACATAATAAACTATAAATAATGACTACAAATTTTCTTCTTGAAGAACTATGTAAAAAAAAGTAAGTAAAAATTTACATTCCACTATGAAAATATTTACCTTTACAAACCATCCTTTCACAATAAAATGCAAATAAATGCATTAATAAAAACAAATATGAACCTGAAATATGCAATTTTAACAATGTTCTGCCTGTTAGTGTACCATTTTGTGTAGTGTACATTTATAAATAATAAGCTGTGGCATAATATTGTCAAAAGTGAAGTAATTTTTCTACTCGTTTCCTTTTTTCAGTTTATTCACATCTCTTTTGTAAAATGTAAATAGAGGGTGTCCCAAAAATTTGACAGAATTTCACCACCTAATAATTTCTTTAAAATTTGTTTGTTCTTTTTGCTCAAAAACCTGTAATCATTTTATAAAATTACCATCCTCCAGAATTTTTCATTTGAAATTTGTAGAATAAAACATTTTATGTCCAAAATAAATCCTATTATCATTTCTCCTGACCACGTAGTCACTCTGATATGGACTTCTCAAATGATTTTTTCAGGACACCCTGTATTTTCACACTTTAATGAAGGTTTGGGTTTTTTTTGTAGTAAAACATATGGAGAAACTTGGAGTTGTCATTATTTATAGTTTATTATGACATTATTTTACTGGTCTGGCCCATTTGTGCTCAAACTGGGCTAAATGTGGCCCTTAAACTAAAATGAATTCGAGACCCCTGCATTAGGGTAAGCACAATTTGCTTGGTTAAAATTAGAATAAAAGTCTAGACATTTTATCTTCCACCCCGACTGACACGACTTAGAGAGGCAGACATGTTATTTAGACTGTGATGAAGGTTACATGCCGCTACTTTGACTTGGGATGTCTGTGGCTTTTTCTATTGCAATTTACTATTACCTGACTGATGTGCCTGTTTTTATTTATTTATTTAAATTTAAAAAATTGTCTATTCCTGTCCAAGTCCTATTTTTATTTTTTGTTTTTAATTTTCTATTTTTGTGGTTGTTCTATTTCCTATGTAAGTTGTTCAGGCATGCAACAACACTCCAGTGACCACTTTTTTTTTCTGTGGTTTTTCATAATCTTGCAAACCCTGAACCATTAAAAACTAGCCACAAAATTAAAATTGATTTAAAGGAAATGTTTGTTATCCCTTTTAACAAAATTCCAAAAAGATTTTCACCATATAATGTTGTTTATGATACAGTTTTTGTATTCATATTTGATACACTGGATGTTTTCTTGTCAGCTTTATGCTCATAATATTTATTTTAGACACAAAAATAAATTTTAACAGTAACATTTTAAAAATAAAGAACATTTTAGGTAGGTTTTTTTTTTTCTAAACCTTTTAACAGCTTTATTATTTCCCTTGAATGACACCATAATTTCAATATTTTTCAATATTTTTCCAACTTTCTGCCAAATATTAATCGAAGTGTTCTTCGTAACCTGACCTTTTTGAAAATTCCCAAAGACTTTCCTGTAAAGTGTATGTTGGATGATTTAATGTTAGCGGCCATATTGAAAAGAGGAAAAAAAAAAAATCCTTTCCATTGGCTGTAGTGGGATGATAATCCACCAGGTGGCAGAAAACACATATAGGGTCATATATAAGTTTTTAAGGAAAATGTCGATCTTGTTGATAAAATAGAAGTCTCAGAACCTGGTGTAGCAAATATGACACAAATGGTTTTATAGGGTTAAAAGAAAAAAAATGTATACTTACCTCTTTGTGTTTAAATACAAATTATACATTTGCGAAACCCACTACAAAAGTCCTTTAAAAAAAGTCTAGACAATTAAACTGAACAAAAAAAAAAAGCCAACATTTAATCCTGGTGTGGTTTTTACAAGCATAAAAACTCAAGTTAATTAAAAGAGACACAATATTGTTAAAATGAGAATTTATGGAAGTGGTTTTGCTAAAAAAAATAAATAAATAAAATAAAATAAAATATATAAATATATATATATATACATATGCAAACCACTCTCTTTGCTTGTTACTGGTTAAATCTATTTAATTCTACATAATCTTCCTGGATATGGGTTTTGCTGCTCCACATTAACTTGAATATTTAATTAATACTCAACAAATTAGATAGATTTTCCTCTGAAATTACAAATCCAGAGAAAGCGTTTTACTTTGTTTGAATCGTTGGTTGCAGGAAAATGCATGAGGTGTATTTAGAAAATCAAAGGCTGAAGTCAATATCAGAGAGTTCCTCATATGTAAGAGCGACATAAAACAGATTTACAACCAAAGATTTACAACATATAATATATTTTATGGTTGTAAGGTAATATGATGCTGTTGTTCGCTATAAATTGCAGCCAATTAGTCAATGAATGCAATTTATTAAATGTGATCTAAGTTCTAGACCCAGAGAAACATACATGGGTAATATATTGAACATATTCAGGCTGTGAATCACTTCTGTGCAGAGCATCGATGAAGCAGTAAAATAAAAAAATTTGATTAGAAAACATCTCCAGCTTGTTTCTTCAGTCTTTTATAGTGATACATCTATGTGAAACAGAAATATATATATATAAAAAAGCAAAAACACTAAAGGGATTTTCAGTGTCCCTACAACGGCGTATTAAAGCCACATAAGAAAATAAAAACATTTGTCACTTTGCGAATAACGTTGTAATGTATTGAGATAAAACTCGTAATTTTATGAGACTAAAGTTGTAATATTTTAAGAATAATGTCATAATATAATGAGAATAATGTCGTACTTTTAAAAAATCTGATAATGTAGAAGATAAAAGTTGTAAAATTCTGAGAATAAAGTTGTCGTTTAAAAAATACATAATTTAACAAAAATAATGCACTTTTATAAGATTAAAGTCGTAATATTTCTAGAACAAAGCCATAATATTATAAGAATAAAGACATAGTTAAAAAAAACCTCATAATTTAGCAAAAATAATGTACTTTTATGAGTTTAAAATTGCAATATTTTGAAAATAAATTTGCAATAGTGCGATAAAAAGTAATAATTTGGAAATTGTAACTCTTAAGCCTTAAGCCTTGTTGATGACAGATTCTGGTTTCAGCTAATGTAACAAGCGAAGCAGCAACTTTCACTTCTGTTGAACTGGAAGACTAATGCTGATGTGTTGATGGTGGGCGGGGCTAATAGGCTCGGTATTTGGCTGTGTGTAAACCCCAAATGAAAGTATAACCTCACAAAATGTTCCAAGTTCTCCATTATGTGACGAGTGGGTATGACTTTATTCTTGTAAATTATTATATTTTTCCATCTGCTTTTGAATGACACCATTATACTCATAACATTATGGCTTTATTCTTGAAATATTACAGCTTTATTTTGGTAAAACTATCACTCTTTTTGTATTCGACTTTATTCTCATAAAATTACTGGTTTTATCTTGATGTTTTATTACTTTATTCTTGCAGAGTCATGGAAAAAATTATTATACTATTAAAAGTCATCAAAAACAATGGTTATACAATCAAGTACTAACTCCTGTGTGTATCATGTGACTAAAACAGACAGA
>JAPTGZ010000010.1:22075451-22086641 GCA_029814645.1 Fowleria isostigma | reverse complement strand
CCAGACTGTCTAGACTTATATTGACTTCCAATGAAGTTAGAGGAGCTGAAACTAGAAAATAATTACTAAACAAAATAGTTGCTCATTGATCTTGTGAACCAAGGAATGAATTAATTTGCTTAGATGAATTCCTGTTGCCTAAGCACTGTACTCTGTGTTATATCGACATCAACATGACTGAAATCCAATTGAACAAGTGTGACTGGCTTGAAAAAATGAAAACTGAAAAACACTGAAATGTGGAAAATAAGGCATATTATAAACTTTCAACCAAAAAAAAAAAAAACCCAAAAAACTTTCAAGCACTGTGTAATTTACAGCTTAAATAAATAAAGCTGTTTTGCTGAATATTAAGAAGATATTCCATAAATATTATGCTGAGTTTCACAGTCTAACACTTAAAAAATCTGGAGTTGATATACAGCGTCCAACACTCGTACTCCACATAAAAACTTTATAGCCTGACTGCCTGAGATTTTTAGGATGTATAATCAGGCTGTAAAAAGGCTGACATGTCCCGTATTACAATGTGTGACCAGACTGATGACAATGTGGAAAAGACAGGCGGACAGCGGCGCAGCATGTGTAATCACGGCTGTCACTCCTGTAGACGGGCGGCTTCTTTAGCAGAGGGAGACATCTTGTGGCCTGCCTCTAAATGAAACGAACCCCTTTACTGCTTCGAAAAAAGCAACACAGCCACTCTGTATGCCGCACAAGTAATGCAAGGGAAGCAAGAATGGATTTTTTTTTTTAGCTAAGAGGGGCTTAGCTTATGCTGTGAAATAACTCATATAAAATTCATCAAAGGGGAGAAATATTGGCATGTACTTTTACTTTTTTTTTTAACAAATTAAATAAATAAAATGAACTCCTCAGCAGTATTTTTTTTATTTATTTTTTTTTTACTGTAGAACATTCAGTGTGCAGTTTATACTTCCAAAACTATTAAAATCTATTTTTATTTTTCTGGTTTCCCCCCCCTGTTAAAGTGTCTCGGTTTAATTTTCAGGCACAGTACTTAGCGCTGCTTTTATGTAATCTACAGTTATTTAAAGACCTCTGACACAGCACATAATATAATGTATCCAACTGGCAGTGCAGGTTGAGGTTAGAAGAAGTCTGTATCAATAAAATACAGATGCTGCTGGCTACACCTGCATCTGTTCCGTGCCAGGCAGAATCCAAAAAAAAAAAAAAAAAAAACCCACAACATAAGTGCGCTGTCACTCAAGCTTTTATTCTGCAGCCCGCAGTCACACTTTGATAAACTCACTCCCCAAAATTTCCTCCCCGGTACTTTCATTTGCAAGGATAATCTGGCTTTTTTTAAGCATGTTCTCATCTTGTTTGCTCAGCTGGAGGCATTTGGTATCCGTTCCTGAATCCATTTTGCCCGCCTGCCCAGAAATTAAGCAAACTAAGCACTTGCCAGAGGCCTAGAGGTGGTGTAGAGTGAGAGCACTCCATCAGGAATCCCTCCTGTGTCAGGTGAACACATTACGGTTTGAAATGATGTACTTAGAAAACACACAGGGCTCCATAGAGTATTTTGCTTGAAAATACTCAAAAAAGCCATCATTGCTGAATATGAATGTAAAGGAGTCATACTTAAAACCGCATTACATTGGGAGTCAGAACCATACTGCATAAAAATGATTTGCCAGTGATATGTCATGTCTGGCTTCCCCCTGTACAGTGACATGGGGTGTCGAGGGAAATCTCAGCTTACTTAGAAAGAAGATAGAGATACATTACTTGGAAGACTCGAAATGCGCATGCACAGTATCGCTTTTATTGGCTGAGAGAGGAGGGTATAGATTCTACAGGCCATTAGACAAAAGAAAACCTAAAAATATATGTATCAAAGGTAATTCAAGATCTAAAGGATATGAGGCTGCAGTTATTCTAATCATATAAATACAGTTCCTTTTGTCTTAAGGGTTTATTTTGTTGATACGGCTAAAATGCATATTAACAGTTTCAATGCTCACTTGATTTTACTCATAAATATTTAATTGTTGAACAAATATTTGTAATGTTGTGTATGTTTATTCTGTTCCGACCATAAAAAAATCCACTTTCATATTGTACTGTATTGAAGAAAGATTGGAGAAAATGTTCCAAATCCAGCTTACAATCACATTTGATTTTATATATTTGGGAAAAGACATTCAGGGAATAACAAATTCATGGGATAAATATCTGTTTAGAATATTGGTGGTGGCACATTAAAAAAAAAGCCATTACTCGGAAATGGCTTAAAAAGGATGGATTGAATTGAGGTTATAAATGATATCTATGAGATGGAGAAGCTGATGTTCTGTTAGATTTGAATCAGGCAAAGTTCTTAATTATTGGAAAAACTAGGTTAATTTTGTAACACTAGTAGAAGTTGATTTTATTCGATGAGAGTAATGTGAATATAGATCAATGCAGATCCTTGGTTTATGTTACACACTTAAAATGTTCTGCTCATCTTCTACAGGAGAAGGGTTTCTGAAAGGAAAAAGAAAAATGAAATAGGAAAAATACTTATTTTTCATTAACTGTGATTTAAGTTTCTGTGTATATTTGTGTCATTTTGATTATTGCTCCCCCATATGAGTATGTTTTTTTTAGTTTTTCTTTACATATATAAAAGTTATATACATGATGTAAAATGTTGATAGAATAATGCTGCCTGAAAAAAATAAATAAATAAAAAGATCATTTAAGACAAAAAAAATAATAAATTAACTTCCCCTCCAGCCCAAAACCATGCTGTAAGCTTGAAAGATGTATACTAATGTATATTGTGACAATTATTTTTGACTAATGTGACATATTGATGATATAATTTTACTCCCCAAAAATATCATTTTTGCTCTTTCATATTGTAGAAACATGTACAAATCTGTACATTGTGTTAAAGTTAGTTTGATTACTAATACATGTTTACAGGTAATTTCTCTGATATAATTGCAACCATACAAGTTTAAGTAGTGAAATTGGGGGTGGGAGTAAATAAGTTTTACTTCTTCTCACTCACTTTTGGGCTACTAGGGTTGTATATTAATAGTGAATTGCTGTATATATAATGTATTATGTATACTGTGTACACATAATGTTTAAAACCAATGTCTCAATGTATATTTCTCTATGTGTACTTCTCGATGCATATTGTTTGTGTAAAATTCTCTATGTATATACTGTTTAAAGCAAATTCTTTATGTATATCTGTGTACATATAATGAAATGTATATAATAGGTACTGTACATGGAGTGCACAAGCTCAAAATAAACAATATAAAAATGAAAAATTAAATGAAAACAAACACAGGGTTTTTCCTCTACCAAACACACACAGTGTTTTTGCACAACACCTAAGCTGAAAATTAAAGATACCATATTTCACTCACATAAACAGCTTTTTTTTTTTGCCAGGAAATAAGGTTTTATAAAGTGTGGGTCAACTATTATTCGCCGCATCAGAACTGTGATTTCATCTTTGTTCCGGTTATTTTCTAATATAGGCTCAAAATAACAGAAAATTGCAGTTTTAAGAAAAAAAAAAAAATCGACAAAAAAGATATTACCCCACCTCAGCCCTCGACAAATACAGGAAAAAACCTGCACCACATATGAAACCTTATTTTATTTTATTTTTTTTGATAAACGACTGAGCCAAGAAAAAAGTAATTTATAGCTTTACATTACAGCATGATTGTTTTTTGGACAGAATTCGAGTTGTGTTCGGTGTCCCAACCTAACAAGCTCATTATCTTAAGAGCTTCTGTCAACTGGCACCTTCAATATCTGCTTGTGGTACTATGAGTTCCCCCCAATGTGCAAGTCAGCAAAAAGCACCCCGCGCAGCATCTCTGCTACGAATTCCTTTACTATTCCTCTACAGCGTTATTGATCGGTCTGCCAATACTGCACTTACAGTAACAGTGGCTCAAACGCTGCCCTTTACTGACACTGAGTAATGGAACAAACACATTAGGTATTTGCTATCTGGCCTGTCATCTACGCTCACCGCTTCAGATTTGTTTATTTCATTGTTTGCACTCTAGAGCTGTATTTCACCCCCCACCCCTTCCCCTCTCCTTCTCCTTCTCTTCCTCTCAACCCCCCATTTCATGCTCTAGGCAGCACTGTAATTTTGTGCTCCTTCACACACCTCTTCCCTTCATCTCTCCTAATGCTTCCAGTTGTGCGTCGAGGCTTTGGCTCGGCTCCAAAGCAGGCTGAATCACAACGACGGTGTCAGTCCTCGGCCGATTCCCAGTCCCACCTCAATCTAAGCACAGGCCAGCCTCCTTGTTCCCATGTCTCCTTCCTTCCCTCTCCTTTCCTCAATTGTTTCCACTTTGCCGCGGCTCTCTCCTCCAGCTCGTTTTCTTTCTTTTTTTCTAGCTGTTCACCCTCTACAGGCGTCTCCTCTTCTCTACTCCTATCTCCCACACTGCCCATTTTCTGCCCCCGTGCGCAGCCAGACTCATTGTTTCTGACACTCAATCCTGACTTCTGCTTCCTTTACTCACCTTTCTCTTGTTTTTGACCTCCAAAGGCAATTTCAGCCTCCAGACAACCCTGCGACGGTTGAGGTAATACAGTGCATCCCGGTTTGGGTTTGTCAAACCATAGGCTAAGTAAGTTTCCTGGATGCAGACACACCGTAATGCATTATTAAAAAGAGTTTGGTTACAGCATATCTAAAGAGACAAAGTGATACCTAAATGGGAAGTTGAATCACAACACATGAGATGGACTGCAAAGAGATAAATGTGTTAGAATCAACTCTCGGAGGCTGTTCGGGTTCACTAAAGCAATGAGCTGCTGTTCGATTGAAATTGCATTACACCAATTTCAGCATGCATCCTGCATAAACATACTGACACTGATGATTTATTTGGTCAGAGGCAGTCTCACAGGTTTAATACAGAGTAGTGGGGTTGGGCTGTGTTAAGGGGCTTCGTCTTTTTTAGTATTAATGAGGCCATCAATCACACGCCAGACAGACAAAAGCATGAAAGGCAACAAGATGGAGCCATGAGATTAATTATGAGTAATAATTTTGAATACATTATTAGAAATAGATTTCAGACTCCAAAATGGCAGCTGCTCTTTTCAACAGTAAGCTGTTCGTTGGTGCATAGACCAAAGAAAGTTTCTGCGTTACACAGCCCATGACAGATGCTGACTGGGCCTGATGCACACGCAGATTAGTTTAACCAACCAGTTTTGCAGTTTTTGACGACCTGTCAGCAGTTTTATGGGCGTTTCTTGTATCATTGGAGTCTATGACAAGATGCATGTCTACTCATAACAATTTTGCATTAAAACTAAGCATGTCTGACCTTCATTTCTGTCACATTCAGTGTGAAAAACCACTAGAAAATGACTGATTCTCCTTGAAACCTCATCAATCAAGAGAAGCTCTTTCACCTTTCTATCCTTCCAGTGTTGCACCTTGTATGATATGAACAAACACACCATCTGCATGTTGTCACCAACTGCAGAATCTAATGGCTGACCCATAAAGACCCAGCTCTACTTTTGTGGCAGTTCCCAAATTAATTTTTCTCTCTACCTTTACTGAGGTGCTTTATCATCACTTATTATCATATTATACTCTGCATTTTGTATTTTGTACTGTAAATCATGTATTTCCCAATATTTCCTATACTTAATTTAGATGTTCATGAAAACTCTGAGCAAATTCAAAGGTTATATCAAAACAGAGAAAACTGAAGAAAAAGTGACTTTTTCAGCAACGACATCAATGGGCCGGTTTACATGACCATAACAATCTAATAACTGGGAATAATCCCATAATTGGCATAATCAGATGCAATGTGTTTACATTCACTTTGGAAATGTGATTATCTAAAGACCCTGGTTTACATGTTTCAGTCCATTATTTGATTTCGTCTGAAGTATGTACATAAATTATGACGTAAGACGTACACTTCCTATTTTTTTATTCCAAACATCCGGTCTTGTCTTATTGACCACGGCAATGCCTACGATGTCAATATTAGCTGTCCTTAAAATAGGTTACACGTTGCTGCTATCACTGAGTAACTTCTGTTTATACAGATTTACATATACATATGCACAGACATAAAAGAATTAAATAAATCAGATTAACCTGAATACATGTGTGAAGACATTGGAGTATTGGGAAGAAAGCTAGGTGTGTTAATCCGATTTCTCATAATCAGATACATTAATGGATAAAGCCTATCAGATATCCAGTTAACATGATCACTTGAATAATCTGAGAACTTCAGACATTGGATAATGATAGTATTGCTGTGCATGTAAACAGGTTCATTGATTGCAAAAACATGTGTTTCCAACCACTGTCATTGATCCAACTCCATGGGATTTTCTGGTGAATCAATGCTGCAGAAGATGATGGTGTTTCCGCATTCAATACGGAGCCTCTGAACGTCCAAATGGGTCATATCTGATGGCCATGAAAAGATGACAAACTGCATTTTACACCTATTATTTACATGTATTGATAGGATTAATGGATCAACAGATATTAAATGTTTAAGTTCAGTAGTTTTGGTCACAAGTGGAGGTAATATTTGGTGTATACAGTACTATTTAAAAGTCTTAGGCCATGTTTAGCTATGTTTTCAGTGGTTGTAGTGAGTATAACATCTATTTGTTCTTCTATTTATTAAGATAGAACATTAACACACAGGTACATTTTCCACTGTCACAAATAAAAAAAGGTTTCTACAAGCAACAGCCAGTATAGTGTGACCTCTGTTCCAAAAACCTGTTGAATGAAACCTGATGTAGAATTAGTTTTCATCTGTCCAGAGGGGGTTTGTAACACATTAAGTACAAAGGGTCATGTCATGATAATTTTTGCACATATAACAAATCTACTGGTGTCTTAAAAGTTTTGCACCGTGCTCTACATCTGGAAATTTAAGTTAAAGTTTTAAAAAAGGGGTGAAAAACAGCAGGTACGCCCAGCTGTGTAGCCAACTGTTCACTTTCACATTGACAACAAAAGTCAGATGTTAGTGGGTGTGTTTCCCAGTGTGAAAAGGTTAGAGGAAGATTACTTGGACAGTTACTTGTGATTGACAGCGTCTGACATACTAAAATGGATATATTTCATGGAGACATCTCACAGAAGTACAAAAATCCTTCAGTGCAATCTTATTACCAGAGTTCACTCTCAGATCTGTGCAGGGACAACCAAGGCTATGTTCCTGTATATATTTATAGCACTGGGAGGAAAATTTTCAGCAGCTACCATCTGCCAGCTTTTTAATATCTGAGACTTGTTCTCCTCCAGTGAATTACAGCATTCTCCCCAAAAATATTTAATTACTTTATGCAGAGGGAATAATTGCACTTGGGGGCCCTGATATTTCCTCTCCAAGTTTTCTCAATATCAGTGCACCCATATTCAGCTCATTAACTGAAACATCTGGTCTTTACTGTCACAGCAGTCATGCTTAGTTTTAGGCACTCATTCTTAGTCGAACATGGACAGAAAACAACAACAACAGTCAATTGAATGATATTAAAAACATATTATACAAGTTGTTTTTATATGATAGTTGTAAACAGAGAAGTCTATTTATTCTACTGCTGGTGTTTTAATGCACACTCGAAACTAAAATACATCAATGTAGGTACTTAACTGCCTGCACACATTTTTCCATTTTTCCATATGCAGAGAACTAATAGTCTTGTGTTGACTGGCTATTGCATGAGTCATCTGGTGGTGATGCTGCTGAAGTATATAATGGTTATTCTCAATTCCATCACATTTCATCTCCTGCGAGAGGACCTGCCTCTGAGCCTCCCACAGTAAGATCAGCAGGCCGAGAAGGGGGAATTCAGGCAGCGCCATGAATCTTTAATTAGTCCCCTCTATACTTAGGTCCTCAGAGCATCTATAGTTTCTGACATTTAGCTGAAATCTGCCCTTTGTGCATGGGGATGTGAAAAGCCAAGGTCACCTTACTGATCGCAGCAATATCAAAATCCACCTTTAGTAGCGTACATGTGCCATTTTGTTTTTTCAGAGCCGTGACTTAGATCTGCTGCTCCACTTTCACGCCTGATTCTAACAATATGGAGCCACTCCTCGTACAGCACATGTTAGATGTGGTGAGGGCTAACGGGCCAAGACTCATTTTTCAATTAAAACCATTGTTTCTAACACAAAAATAATAGTATTGCCACTGTATATGTAGTAAGTAATTAGATAGATCATTTGCCTCACTTTGACTGCTGCTGGATCTCAAAGAAATTGTGCAGCATGACAAGCCCATCTTGGTACTAGGCTTTCATCACTCAAATCAATGGCCCATTTCATCGAAATACAATCCTTCCCTTGTCTCTGCAGCAGCAAGATTAGGTTCCATTCAAATTATGCTGACATGATTTTATCTCTTTGGTAGGGAACTGAAAATGTAGAGAAAACATGGTTTAAGAAAAATAAAAGCACACTAGCTCAAAAAATTACCTTGTTTTGTTTTGGTAGCATAACGTGTTATTGATTTTGCAAAATTACACAAATCACTGGAACATTTAGTATCACTGCTACAAAGAAATATTCTTCTGAGATATTTCCAAGAAAATAGCAATAATATAAAACTCTACTGGTCTTGAAAACAGCATATGTTTGCTCCATAATGCATGATGCATGATGTCAGCAGAGATTTGTTGAACCATATGGCACCTCCGTAGTGTGTACGTTTCTGAGGACACTTTTGAGGAACTCATACTTCTACTTCGAGAAAAATGACGATTAATAGGGGAAAAATATGAATAGGACACGGCATAAACACTGGCGTCCTCACAAAAAGGGAGAAAATGTCTTACTTTATTTGCTGCCAGCTCTTGTAAACAGAGATAATGCGGTGCTTTATTAACATTCATCAGAAATGTTTCCTGTCTTACACCCCCATACCTGTCATTCCCCTAAGAAATATTCAATCTTTTCATAAACATTGCACTAATGATTTCCAAATGACACATTACAAGCCCATCACTGAAAAAAACAATTAAGAAATGACAACATTGCTTATATGAAAATATTATCTTTTTCTGCAGCAACAGCATTATTACTTATTTTGTAAAATTGAATTAATATGTGAAGTTGAGTTGGCTCTGAGTCTAACAATTTGATTACTGATGTTTGTACTCTTATAATAATAATACATAACCTGGAATTGATCATACAAGATCAAAGATGTAGGTTCAGCTAGCAGATTTTAGCTATAATTTCAAATGTAGTATTAACTAATTATTAAACAGATCACATTTATTCTCATTGCTGCCAAAGCTACCTGCATACAGTATATTCATATTCACTTTTAGGAATTATATTATATATTGATTGACTGCATATATTTTATATCTTTATATGAAATAATGTGTCATACTCCTTTATTTTTTAAAAGAATATTTTGTCTAAATACACAGTAAATCAGAATGCATTAAATCCTACAGACCATTATTTTTTTTTATAGGACTTGTCTACTCCCTTTCAGCCCATCTTTCAGGTATCTCAAGGCCAGAACCACAAAAGAGGCATACTTACCATAGTAAAATTCTCTGGACCACAATCCTTGCCTCTGTACTTGCAGTCAAGTAACATTTCGTCTATGTTGTGGCCAGTCCTCTGTACAAACTCTAGCATGTTAAAGGTCTTGCTTGGGAAAAACTTGCTGTTGTCTGTTGGCTGCCCTAATGCCACCATGAAGTCATCAAAGTCACCTTGCTCCACACCCAGGAGACCCGCCATCCAGAAGATATCATTCCTTCGAACCTGGGTCCTTCGATAACTGTTGTAGTTGCAGATGGTAATGGCAGGGAAGTACATAACAGGGCTGTCCATTTCATCCAGGATGGTGACATGGGGGTACCCGTAGTACTCGATCACACGGTCGGCAACTTGGTACAAGAAGATGGAAAGGGAGGAGCTGAATGCGGCAGCCCAGAGCAGCCGTCGGATGGTCACTCCACCCGGTAGGAAAATGTGGCTTAGGCCATGGAGGGTACAGTTGGCACCGAATACTGTAATGTCTGATGGCGGACGTGGTGCTTCCTCCTCTGGGGCCCCCATTTTTTCGCTAAATATTTCGTAGCTCGCTCTATAACTGCGGATGAGGTCTTGCTGCAGTGGTGACCTTCTGAATAATGTTGATAGTGGAGAGCTTTAACTAAAACAAGATGTACAAGGGAGGGTGGATGAGAAAGGTCTAGTTTCCTTTTCACACCCGAGGGAGAGGAAGGGGTTGGATATCTGGGGCTGGATGTAGCGATGGATAGCTACGTCAGCCAATCCCGACTCAGATCTTAGAGGGCACATTGAATTCAAGAGATTGAGTTTCATTTGGGAAGTGCAACTTCATCCCGAAGTGGGTAAGGATGGTGGGACGATCAGAAAAGACTACACTGGAGCAGCAACGATAAAAACTGAGGCATATTTAATTTAGAGGTCTCCACTACAGTCAAAATGCAGGATCTTGTGAATAGACCTGTCAGTGATTTGCAGTGATTCATCACAGAAGCTTTAGAGGTTTTAACTGATTGTGCAATATCAAGTTCGAGAGAAATCAACAGAAAATAAAAGAAGCATATTCCAATGTAAATAGTGCTATTTAATATTATCTTCACAAGTTTAACACAGATTTCTCCCTTGTGAACTATAGATTTCCAATAAATCGATCCGGGCTGTCAAACATATTCAGCTTGAAAATTTGTCAGGAAAAAAAGGCATATCTGTCTCATCCTAGTATTGGCTACAGATACGTCTGTGTCACCCACTCAGTCTTTGTTTTACTTCACACTGCAGCAAAAAGTTTCTTGGACAAAGGTAGCTTGGGTAGAACCTGCTGCACTACATAATCAATAGAGCCTTGCTACTGGAAAGATATTCAATTCTGAAAACAGAATTACCACCACACTATGGAGAAGTTAAACTAGTAAATGCAATACTTGTATCAATGTAATTACCAGCTCACACAAGCAAGACGGAAGTTATGCAAAACTTGATTCCCCAAGGAATCAATACAGTTCTATCTGATTTCTAATCTTGTATTAATTCAGTATTTCTCAAACTGTGGGGTGGGCCCAAATGGCAGGCATGAAGGTTGGCCGGGGTGTGTGTGTGTGTGTGTGTGTGTGTGTGTGTGGGGGGGGGGGGGGGGG
>JAPTGZ010000010.1:22035668-22056751 GCA_029814645.1 Fowleria isostigma | reverse complement strand
AACATAATCAGATGTGATGCATTTATATGCACTTCATAAATGTGATAATCTAAAAAGCCTGGTTTACAAGTTTCAGTCCATTATTTGATTTCTTTCGGAGTATGTGCGTGCGTTATGATGTAAGACGTACACTTCCTGTCATTGTCAGAATATCTGGTCTTGTCTTATTGACCATGGCAATGCCTATGATGTCAGTGTTAGCTGTCCTAATGTGGGAGCTAATAAGGCGACAAAATAGGTTACTTGTTGCTGCTATCCTTCATGTCATTTCATTGTTTGTCTTTTTCTTTACACTCACGTCACTGTGTGTGTCTGTGTATATATATCTATATATATATATCTATATATATAGATATATATATAGATATATATACATATATATATGTATGTATATTCAGTTTTTTTTTAACACGTGCAGATGTAAAAAACCCCAAAGAAATCAGATTAACCCATATAGATGCGTGAAGACACTGGAGAATTGGGGAGAAATCTAAGTGTGTTAATCCAATTTCTCAGATAACTGCCATCATCAGATAAAGCCTATCAGATTATCCTGTTTATATGATCACTTGAATAATCTGATAATTCTAGAAATCGGATAATGATTGGATTATTGGTGCGCATGAAAATGGTGTATCCATGGTAACTATGGAGCCTCTGAATGTCCAAATAGGTCATATCTGATACTATGAAAGGATGACATAGTGTATATTACACCAATTATTTATGTGTATTGATAGGGTAAATGGATCAACAGGTATTAAACATTTTATATTAGTAAATGAATATAGATTCCAGTGGCTGTTTGGGTCTTTATGGGTTAATCTGTTTGTGTCATATTTATGTAGAAAAGAATGAAAGCCCATAACCACAGAAAGTCCCACACAATAAAGCCTGAGATTAATCACCTAAGATTATTATTTTGTTAAAGGGAGCTTTTAAATAAAAGTACATCTATTGGTTGTAAGGGGAATGCTTTTCCTGCTTGTAAAACATGATAAATCTATAAAGTATTTGTTGAGACGATGATGGATGTAATCCATTAGATCTTTTATCGCTAATCATTACAGCTAAGTAGTCTGATCCTGTTAGTCAATATGAAATGTTTTAAAGGAAAGCTATTAATATTAAGTAGGATGGAGTATTTAGGCAGTCTTAAAGTATAACAGCTCTCCTGTTTGCCCCGACTTTGCACTGCTGTACAAAGTCAGCTAACTGGATTAGCAATGACAGCCGAGAGGAAGGGCTGGACAGTTCTTGTCAATAAAGAATTACTCCGTCTTCTCATTTATGGCTGGGTGTAAAGTTTGTGTTGAGATGCCAGGCTCTGCTTCCGTCCCACTCCCACGGCTGTTAATTATAGCAGCTATAAATTGCTTCGGACCAATTAATATTCAACAGGAGGGAGGTTGATTGTTTTGATAGCTGTCTAAAAGGCGGCGTAAAATGAAACAGAAGAGGAAAGGCAGGATAACTGTGACAGCCCTGCCTGGTCCTGTCTGCTGTCTTTTCCCTCAGGGAGATTGGCAGCAAAGTCAAACAGAGCAATAGCTGACACCTGTGCTGGCTGGATTCTCAGCTACATAAGCTGGTGGAGGCAGTTTCTCACTCCCTTGGTATTTGTTTGGTTGTTTTGGGTGGGTTAGGCTTGTTTTACTTCTTTTTTCCTCATTGAAAACTATTCCCTACTGTGTCAACACTCATAGAAAATAAACATCAGATTGTCGTCGAACTTCCTTTCCAGAATGAGCTAGAAAGTTAAAGTTATTGCTAAAACTGAATGCTTGCCTTAGTCCTGTGGTTATAAACAGGAAAGGCCAAGTAAGAAATCTTAAACATTTTAATGGATCCAAGCTTCCAAGCTGCTTTAAGGCAGTGACTAAATCAGCATTTTTTTCATGTAGAATATATTGCAAGGCATAAAGGCTTCTATACGACATTTTAAGGACATTTATTTTTTTCATACCAAGCTGGACAGTTTCAGTGGTAGTTCTCTCGTTGGCCTTAACTCATAAAGATCCGGCACTACATTTGTGTCAGTTCCTAAATGAAATTTTCTTTATCTCTCACCTTTCTTAAGTGATTTATCACCATTCATTCATTCATTATCTGAAACCGCTTTATCCTCACTAGGGTCACAGGGGTCACTGGAGCCTATCCCAGCTACTTAAGAGTGAAGACGGGATACACCCTGGACGAGTCGCCAGTTCATCGCAGGGCCAACACAGAGACGAACAACCAGTCATTCTCACATTCACACCAATGGGAAATTTAGATTAACCAATTAACCTTAGTTTACGATTTTCAATTGTTTTTTTTTTTCCCCTTCTTCCTTTTTATCATGTTGGTGATTGTTCCTCGCCTTAAATTAAATAAATAAAACAATAAAACAAAAGGAACACTTATTTGAGTTGGTACCTAGGTGTATTATCTTCACAGATAATTCCTTTAATTTAAATAGCAACCATACATGTTTAAGTGGTGGTCTCTGGGGATGAGCGTAAATAAGCTATGCTCCTTCTCACTCCATTTCAGGCTTCAGGGGTTGTATACCAGTGGGGACTTGCAGTATAGAATAATGTGTTATATATATTGTGTACACACAATGTTTTGCAACCAATGTCTTGATGTATATTACTCCATGAATACATATATATATGTATACATATATATGTATATATATAAAATTGTTTCCACCTATGTGTATTTTGCAATAGACACTTCTCTATGTATATTCTCTATGTATATTCTTTTTTAGCAATCTTTCCATGTATGTCTGTGTACACATAATGAGATGTATATATGTACAGTATTCAATATTGTACATACATAAGCAATTAGCCTTGTACATAGAGTGCATAAGCTCAAAATAAACTAATAAACTAAACGAACCTATCAGTGCATGTCTTTGGATGGGAGGAAGAAGCTGGAGTACCTGAGAGAACCCACGCAGACATGGGGAGAACATATAAACTACAGACAGAAAGGTCCCACCCCCCATCGACTGGTGTTGGAATTGAACCCAGGACCTTCTGCACCACTGTGTCGCCCTGATTTATCATAATTTATTATAATATTATCCCCTGCATGTGTATGTCTGTTGTGCTGGCTGTGAAGTCTTGTGTAATAATTTGTTTATAATTCTATTCTATTCTATTCTATTCTATTCTATTCTATTCTATTCTATTCTATTCTATTCTATTCTATTCTATTCTATTCATTTGGCATTTTATCAGCATAAATCAGATATTTCCCTGTATTTAATTTACTGACCATGAAAATGTTAATAAAAGCTCAGAATAATGTTGAGGGTTATTATATCAAAAACAGGGAAAACTGCAGAAAATTTACTTTTTCGGTAAAATTTATCATTAATTAAACATAAATGAAGCATCTCCATTCACTGTCATTTATCAAACTCTATGGATTTTACTGGTGAATCAATGTTGTAGGAGATGATTGTGTTTCCACGGTAACTATGGAGCCTCTGAACATCCAAATGGGTAATATCTGATGACCAAGAAAAGATGAATAACTGCACTTTACACCAATTATTCATTCATTCATTCATTTTCCATACCCGCTTTATTTACATGAATTGATAATATTAGTGGATCAACAGGTATTAGACTGTCTATATTTGCAGATGCTTTTGGTCGGTGTTGGATGTTTGGGTCTTTACGGTTTAAAAGACTGCAGCACTTTCACAATTTAACAAGAACCAGTTCAGCTGAGAGCATTTTGATTATTCTTTGATCTTTTATTTAGTTGAGTAAAAGCTCAAGGTAATGAAAATGTTCAGCTAAAATACAATCCACAAATTGAACTTTAAAATAAACTCTGGTGTTTTGTATATTTTTTAATCAATCTAGTAAGTTTCTTTTTTTTTTCCACATACTGCTATCTAATACTGCATTTGGTGCACTGAAAGTCACATCCAACTTTTCTTAGCCTATTTTAAGTTTCAGTTTACTTTATGTCTCTGTTATCTTTACAAATGCTCTTTTAGTTCATATTAGAGCCTTTTGTAAAACACTTGCTCTTTATTGCTAAACAAATAAATTAGACTTCGTGGTTATAAATTACCCTGTGTCCCAGAAAGTGCACACTATTCTATTTACATATTTAAAATCATCTCTGTTTTGTTTATTAAATCTTTAAAGTTCTGTGTTGTCTCCTCCCATGCGGTGGATGAACAACACACTGAAGCCAATTACCTCCTTTCTGTGTATCTGACAGGCAACTTAAAGCTGAGGCAAAACAAAATAAGCACATAAGTTGCCCTGGGAATCAATGGTGTTAAAGTCTGCATTTTTACTGATTGCGAGGCTCTTTTCGTATTACATCTGATCGTTTGGTGTGGCAGAGAACTGTCATCAGGCTGTAGGCTTGAGTTAACTAATCAGGCTATCTTCAGCCTGTAATGGCTGTGTATAAAGCATGAGGAATTCAATTAAATTGGTCAAGTAAACACTCATTCAGCTACGACCGGTGACATTAATCCATGAGAATACCCAGCAGAGCCCGACTTTCTTTTTTTCCCCACTGGGATTAACCAAATCAGTCTTGGTGACTGCTAAACAAGCAGGACAGTGGCAAAAACCTGAGGCTTATACATATTAAACACTTCATATGACAATTTATTTAAGTAATCAATACTTTCTAAGAAATGTGGTTTGCCTGTTACAAATTACACTCCACAGAGAGAATTGGCTATTGTTTTTAAGATATAAGCAACGGAGCCTGACCTCTATGTTAATGTGGCTTGGTTATTATCTCCTGTTTTATAGCTGTTCTGCCTTTCACCTCTATGGGCAGCGCTGTGTATAGAACTTGTCTCCAAAGCAACATAGAATCTTAGGACCAACTTTCTATTTCTTCTACAAAGCCTCCCTACCTTCAGGAAAGCATTTCTAGAAGGTGCTCCAGGGTCAGATCATTTATTTTTTTGTCGTTTGGGGCTAGGCTTGTACGCCAGGTCCTGTTGTACTGGGTGCATATCTATTCTCAGAGCATTTTTTCAGGGCCCTTTAGCAGACAGTGAAGTGAGAAGCTTCCATTATCCTTTTCAGCTGCCTCTTTAACAAGCTCTCCTGTGTGCCTCAGAGCTATCTGCTACGTATCTTTACTGTTCATCCACCAAACGTACACTACACAGTCCCTTCAAATCATCCTCAGCCCGTAGGTAACATAGTCTTCAGGACCTCATCCTTGGCTCTCCGGCAGGATAGAGATACAACATTTGCAGAGCTGCATTCCCACTACGTGTGTGAGATACACACTTAAAAATGCTTGAGCCACTAAATGCATGTTGATCTATCTGAAGATATGCATTAAAAGGATTTACGATCCCAGGGCTCCATGGTTGACATTTCTCCAAGTCAATTAAGCGATCCATTTGGTTATGACAACACAATGAAAGGTCAGTGAGTAGTCACACAGCAAAAAAAAAGTATTTCAAGAGTCCTTTCCCTTTTTTTGTCCCAGTGCTTCAATTAATAGAGACTGGCAGCAGGTGGCAATGTTTATTTAGCAAGGGATGAGTGTGGAAAAAGGTTTTTGTGTCTGAAACTGTAATGATGAATGTAACAGACATTAGAGGTTCAATTAAAGATATCATTAATAATAGAAAAACATGGAAATTGAGTAATTGTCTTAAAAGACCAATGTGTTATATTTGAGGCTATTAGCCAAAATGGAATATTACATTCATAATTATGTTTTAATTTTAAAATATTATCACCCGAACCGTGAATTATTACGTTTGCTTAGGCTTAAAATTTTTGCTATTGTATGGAGCCTGCCTTGTTTTGCAGCAGCACAGAATGGATTCACACACACAAAAACCTGCATGTCATTTTTTTTTTTTTTTTACCACATTAGTTTTGATTACAGGACACATTAACAACATATTATTAGTTGTTGGACACTAGTGTGGGATCTTCCTGTTTCACTGTTTCTCTGGGTCATGATGATATGGACACTAGCCATTTATTGCAAGAACAGTATTAGAACATCCAAAGATATTAGGCAACACATAACAGCAACATCAGAATAAAACACAAATACACAAACAAGTCCCTAGCTGCATAGTTTATTCACCAATATCCTGTTTCGATAGTAGGAGAGTTGGACCACTGCATCAAGTTTTCTCCACCACATCACAGTTTCTCATTGGGGTTCAAATCTGGACTCAATGGGGGCCGATCCATGAGTGTAAATGATGTTTCATGCTCCCTGAAGCACTTTTTCACAACTCAAAAGAGCCTGATGATTCCTGGCATTCTCAAATCTTTATTCTCCCTAGAAAACTGATGGTTGTTTAGGAAAGGAGCAACAGTTACCCTTCTTTAACCCTCAGTTAGGGTTAAAGATGCTCCTTAGCATGCAATATGTGTGTGTAACATAACATCTAGGATGGGTTAAATGCAGAGGACAAATTTCAGGGTATATTGACAATCAAGATTCTTCTTCTTCTTCGTCTTCTAAAGAACTTAGCTAGTTTTCAGCTAAAACACATTAATCCCAACACTAATTAGCCAATGGAAGACTCTTGCCTATTTGCTTAGTAGTGTTGTAGTCAAGACCGGCTAGAATGAGACTAAGACACTGCCGAGACCAGAGGGTATTGAGACCAAGACCAAAACCAAGACCATGACACACTAAGGTGACGGAAGACCGGAAGGTATCGAGACCAAATCGAAGACCAAGACTGAAAACAGACTAGAGTTAGAATCGACATGACATGATTACTCATATCAACTGTAGAACAAAAGGCATTGCTGTAAAGTGTCATGACGAGATCAATCAAATTCATGTTATCTTTTCTCTTATATTGTCCTTATGGCTTGAAGAGGGCACATAATAAACAATGATATTATTCTGTGATGATGCAGTTTTTGATCAAATTTCATCGAGATTAAGTTTGAGACCAAGACAAGACCGAGACCAAAGAGAGTCCAGACCAAGACAAGACCGAGACCAAAGGTCAAGACCAAGGAAAGACCAAGACTAAAGAGAGTCGAGATCAAGATAAGACCGACACCAAATGAGTTGAGTATGTGACTAGACAGAGACCACAAAAAAATTAATCTCGAGACCGGTCTCAAGAACTACACCACTATTGCTTAGTTAAATAAAGGTTGGGACTTTTTTGGCCAGGCCACTCTATATAATATACAATGACTACAGTTCACAATAATATAATGGACATAATTGTATTATATACTGTCATTTTGAGAAGGTACAGGGTTAACTTGGAGAGAATAAAGTGCACTAATGAACACTGAGATTGTGATGGATACAGTCCTAACAGCAGTATGAGAAAAGAGAGGCTCAAATGCACATAAGCATATGTATTTCATCACAGTGAAGCTCCTGAGCCACAAATCATTCTGTTAGCATAGACAAACAAGCTATTTATCTATCCTAGTCCAGATCTGCTACTGTCAGCAGAGACGTGCCTCAGGATTAGGTCCCGACGGAGGAGCCTTACTTGTGAAGTCTGTATTCTGTGAAATATGATTGTTTCATTCTCATGGTTGTCACATTCAGACGCCTTCATTTCAAAAGGACTCAAGCCACCAAATTCAAAAAAAATATATTCATATGATTCGTGGCTCAACATTAATAAATGATTGCTGTCATTCATCTTGGGGTTTTGTTTTGAGGCATCTGTGAAAACTGATATATCTGATTTGAGGCTAACATTATCTGTGTGATAAATATAATATTTGTGCCAGAGGGTGAAAAGCACAATAACTGCCTCTAACTATTTAGATTAGTGGGTGCAGAGGGGCACTCATACATTTCTGACACCTGAGAATTTCTATTTAATTTAAGTTCAGTCATCTGAGAGATTGCAGCGGGTTTGGGAGGCTGTCGGAGGCGCCGCTACATGTGAGAAGAAGAGCCTCGACTTCCCAGCTATTACCTTGGAATCTCCATGACCAATAGTGTCAGCAAGGCAAACAAGTCTATCCACCCATGATAAATGCTCTTAGGGGAAAATCTATGCACGGTAGAAAAGCTGGTGTCGTGAGCTGCCATTTGTCCTCATGAACCAGGTCTATAATTTAAAGACGATTTTCTCCAAGACTGTGATCACATCTCCAAAACTGTGAGGCAAGCAGAGGAGGGGAGCAGAGGGATTTTGAAGTCTTAATGGGGTGTGTTACTGAAGGTACATCACCTCAAATACACAGCGATTTAATGGTGTAATCAGGGCAGTTAAGAGACAATTATGCACATAGTCACTGGTATCTATGCAGGGAAGAGATTCCATTGAACACAAAGCAGATGTCTAATCAGTCACAACTTCTAGAGAGCCTGTTCACTTTTAGTGATCAATTGTCCTCTCATGCTGATTATGCACTTTGTGTGGAGTTGAGTGACGTCACTACAGAAGAAAAGACACATGGGGTTTGACCTGTTTCAGGTAGGACTGGTCCAGTGATGGGCATGTTCTGATGGATAGGAAGGGAAGCCTCTGGTTTCAGGGCTGCAACTTTTTAATTTGCTAAGGATCATTAGCCAGTGAAGGCTCCTGTTTGTAGCTCTGGGGGGCAGGGAATCAAATAAAACCAGCACAAAGAGGCACCTCTTCATCCATCTAGCTGCTACTCTGGCTCTCACAGCTGGTGAGAACAGGTTATTATTCATGCACTACAATGCAACGAGAAGGAACACTAGAGACTGTAAAATGCACGTGGTCGGTCTTTCCATAAAAACTACCTTTCTGTGTAAATTATGTGCCTTTTGAAATACACACGAATACCAAGTGAGTTTGAGTCAAGCACTATATATCCTCGACTTGTCATCCAATCCCTCTCCCACACACACAGCTATATGTGTGGGCATGAAGTGTCAGGCTGGGTCTCATTTACTGTCGCAGTCACTATCTAAAGTAGATTCATATATGCAAACATTGTACACAACTCAAACATTTACCCACAGGGTAAAATCAGAAGTCTAAAATGTGTCCATGTAGTACCATTTACATGACTGCAGTACATCTGATATCATCATCATCATCAGATTCATTTTTGACCACAATGTGATTTCACAAGTATAATTCATCTGAATAAAATACAGTCATTTCAGACTTGGTGGGCCATAATGTTCTGTATGCATTCAGTGATTTCCAACCCACAGCTTTATCCTCCTCTGAGATAAACCCACCTTTAAGTCCACACACCCCATGGTGGTGTTTTCTACAGTTCAGTAGGGGTTAAAATAACCTTTTTTTTTTGCCATGTTTTGAATAATACACATACTGCAATGGTAGACATGTTTTTTATCTTCAAACCCACTCATACAGTTCCTTTTGATTTTCCCCAAATCAATAGAAAGGAAACAATACAATCAAGTGCCCGAGGCTAACCACTCATTCTATTGAACACATGTCTACATTGTGATTGCTCTAGGAGATTGAGTATAACCGCAGCATACCCAACATTTCCCTGTTTTTCTCTCTCTTTTTAAACTAAATGGACTCAAATGGAATAAATAAAAACGACGGAATGAAAAAATATACACAAACATTGCACAAGGTGCTAGCTATTAAATAATGAAGGCCAATCCACAGACTGCATGCATGAGGCACACTTATAACCAACCCCTGAACATCTTCAGTTCAGTTTAATGACTCGAAATGAGTTTCTTTGGCTGTGTTACTGGGAATTACACAAGATTAAACAATTAACATTTATTCAAATTAATGATAATTACTCTTAAAACAGCAGAATGTTGTTTTGATTTCAGTTTATCTGGCTTCAATTCCATAAAAAAGCCAATCCTGTCACAGGTCATTGCACACCAATAAAAATACACCAGTACAATCCTTAAAGGTTAAGTGGTTTCATTATTATCTATATCAATGACAAATAAACCTGTTTCCAGAAGAATTCAGTCTTCCAATTCACTGCAGTAACTGGTTTGAAAAAAAAAAGAAAAAAAAAAGAAAAAACACTGATCAGTAATTCGTCTGCTTTTTTTTTTTTTTTTTTTTTTTTTTGAAAACCAGTCCGACATTCAGACCAGATGTGATGGATATTTATGCATGGCTAAGCTCATAAGTCTCCCACTCTTCCAGAGTTAATTAGCACCAGGCATTCCGTGTTGTTAATTATAAGGAAGGTATGCACCAGTGTCACGTAGATGCCATCCTGCCGGTGTAAAGGCTCCGCTATAAAACCCACCGGGCTATTTATAGAAGGATGTCGATGGGCAGGTTGGTGATTTAAAACGCCACAGTGCGTGGACCTTTGGAGAAGATTTACTGTGGTTGTTTCAAAAGGATTTTCCTGCAAAGAGGCAGGGGGAGGGTTTTGCTGTGTCAGTCAAATTAGATGTAAATTGAAAAGATGATGGCGGGGAATAAAAAGCGAAAAGATGTATGGAGGAGTGTTAATCTTTAATGACTTTGGCCCACTTGACCACTTTTTTACAGCTCAAGGAGATACATAGATGAATGATAATTAAGCTTTAAATAGTAGTTATGGCATGGAGATGGCCATTTCCAATTAGATTTTGCTTCTCTCTGTAAAACCAATAGACAGTGATTGCTGTATATTGTATGACGCATACTGTTGATTGCACAGCATCAAAGGTTTCTCAAGACTTGTCAAATATTACACATCTAATATTACTAGAAGCTGGGGCAGCACAATATCGGAAAAACTGATAGTGCAATTTTTTTTAACCCTACGATATCTATTGTGATACTTTCTTTTCGGTGAATTTCTTCTCTGTTTTCTCAGATTTTCTTCCTTATTTTTAGTGATTTTCTTTGTTTTTGGTGATTTTCTTCTTTGTTTTATGTAATTTTCATTGTTTTTGGTGATTTTTTTTTCAGTTTCAGGGATTTTCTTCCTTATTTTTGGTGATTTTAATTATTTTTGGTGATTTTCTCCTTCATTTTCTCAGATTTTCTTCTTTATTTTTCTGATTTTCATCATTTTCTCAGATTTTCTTCATTTTTTCTGATTTTCTCCTTCATTTTCTCAGATTTTCTTCTTTGTTTTTAGTGATTTTTTGTTTTTGGTGATTTTTTTCATTTTCAGTGAGCTCCTTCCTTGTTTTTGGTGATTTTCTTCATTTTCTATATTTTTCTTCTTTGTTTTCAGTAATTTTCTCTTGTTCATTGCTCATTTTTCAATATTTTTACCCGCAACTGTGTCAGGTACCTTTGAAATTAGACAGGTACATGCAGAGTTCATTTGCTTCCCACATTGCATTCTACGATGTGACTATTGTACACACGTGCATTGCGATGACAATGCTCAAACAATATATTGTGCAGCTCTACTAGAAGCCAAAAAGACAAAGTAAGAATGAACAATTAACATTTTTACACACCTGCACACACATAATTTGTGCTGAGTTGTTTGACTGGTTGGTTTTTATTCAAATGAATCGCAGTTGGAGAAATATTTGTATGTGGAAAGCAAACCACAGTATTAAAACGACTAAATCCTGACACAGCTGCATAAAAAGATGTCTCTAGGATGTTGCTGTTTCTTTCATGCAACACAGATAACAGACGGGAGGAGAATACCAACTGAAATAATTGCCAAATTGCAGATTTATTCCACCAGAGTACATCCTGTAAACCAGAATACATGTTATAAAAAAAAAAAGAAATAGAACATTTTGTTGCTTTTAGACCTACTATTCTCACACAACAAACTGAAATGCTTAATTATTTACCTTGTTCCATCCTTAAAGGGGTTATGATTCACTACGGATCTCCAGTGCTCTTTCCATTTGCCATAATCTGACAGTTCCTGCCGTTTCTTCTTAAATGATCAAGATTGTGTTGTTATCTCTCATTTCTCCAGGCATGTGTATAATGAGCATCTAATCTTGTCATCATTAGCTTAATTTCTGCTCATAGTATCACCTGGAAATGAGTGAATCACGCAGATAAATAGTAGAATTGTGTAATTGCATGTCTGAAATAGTGTTAAGTCTGACATGAACAACAATTAATTTTTAGCTGTAGATAAAATATAGCACACAGGGCATTTATTTCACCAGTCCTCTGTTGAATCCATGTATTTTTTTTTTTTTTTTTTCTTTTTGTGACACTTTACTGAAAGGCTACAAAGGATGGTGCAGAGCATTTGAATAGTTACAAAGAACTGATGCTGCACTGCTAGTAAGACAGACGACACACACAGATCTCATCTCACTGTGGCTCAAATCTAACTTCTGAAAAGCAGTGACTCACTGATGCCCAGCTGATACAAAAACACAGAAAACAATCATTTTGTCACCGATGAGCACAGTGTTCTGCATTCAGAAAGCCTACAGCGAATAGTTAATAATACATATACATTTGTTTGTGTGTTTTGTGCACCACTGTGAGCTAACTTACATCTGTGTACCTGCATTTCCTCCATCTCTTCATGCTGTTTCTTTTCCATCATCTCTTTGCTTGCTTTTACTCTATGTGCCCAACAGTATATTTGTTTGCGTCTTCGAGAGCCTGTGATAATTCTAATTAGAGTCCGTGCTATCATTAAAGAAAAGGTCACTGCGGCAGCCGACAGACAGACGTCCAGGGGATGATGGTCTAATTCAGTGTGTAGGTTTTTATGCAAACCCTTGTAAAATAGGCGATTACATGTTAATCAGCAAGAGTCATCTGATAATCTGTAACAAATCCTTCTCAGGACTACTTCTGAAAACTCATTGATCAATGGCAGTGGATGGACACACTAGGTTTATGTGCAATTAATGACAGATTGAACTGAAAAAGACCCTTTTTCCTCAGTTTTCTCTGTTTTTGATATATAATATTAAATTTTACTCTAAATTTTAATGAACATCTGCATGATTAGTAAATTAAATGTTGGACAATACCTAATTTTCACTGAAAAAAAAAACAAAATACAGAAGATAATGTTACAATAAATGGCGATAAATCATTTAAGGATGGTTAAATATAGAGACAAATGTATTTAGGAAGTGCCACAAATGTCACACTGGGTCTTTATGGATTAATAAAGAATCCCAGAGTAGCCTCTGTATCTTAAAGTCTCAGAAAGGGATGATAATTTAGTCTTTGCATGACTAATAACCACAAATTTAATACATATCAGTACATATATAGGTTTATATGCATGTATTTTTTTGGAAAATATTATGAAGACATTGCTGTTATAAACCTCATTACAGTCATTATTTCAGCACCACCAGTGAAATTGTTTTTCGAGCCTTTCCTAATTACGAGGCAGCTCTCGTCATGTCTTGCCGACTCTCTCAGCATTCACAATTGAAGGTTCAACAAAGAATGGAAGCACATTTTCTGATACAACCTAATATAGCGCATGCATTTGTTCCCTTGTACGGACGGGAAAGCAATGGTTTAATCAGGTCTAGTGTAATTAAATGTTGAAAGTTAACATTTACAGTCGTTCTAAAAACAAAAAAAAGAATGAAAACAGCAGCATTTCATTTGTTTTTCTTTTGGCTAGAACAGACGGAGTCCAGATTTGAGGTGTGTCTACAGAAAACTAAAGGTCCTGCTTCAGTGGAGCAGAAATCTTAAGCCAGGAAGCTGTTTTGGCTTCAATCTTCACTGCAGGCATATATTTCTGGAATTTTCCACTGCTCTACACTCACTTATTTAAATGCAAAGCTCCAAACAACTGAGTTAATGTACATTGACAAGTTAATACTACTATACTGGTATTTTCCACCATTCTTATTAGAAGCAAGAGATCAGATGTAAAATTGAAATGCACACATCTTGGCTCTACTATTATGTATTATTATTGTTATTTGCAGCACTCTGAGATCCATTTGTTTCCTTCTATTTGAAATTGCAAAACCAAACCAGAAAAACGGTTAAAAATCATTCCAAAAATCTAATAGTTGAGGTTGTTTTTCAAGCAGAAATGCCACCAACATTTGTTACTTCCAGCTTGTAAGAAATGAAATGAGTCTTCATTTTTTGCTACAGAGACTGTGCACTGACGTCACTTGCCCACCAGAATACGCCCCCTCAATCAGCACTGAGGGGTAAATCATGCAGTATCACAGCCATGTTCGGTATAGAAAACTGACAAAAGATTACCTGCTTAGAATAAAGACAGCTGGTTTCAACACTGACATCAATCATTTGTCTATAGACATGAGGTCTTATTATTTTTGAGAATATGTAGCCAATTTTGAAACTAAGAAAATGCAAAACAGTCTTAAAACTTGCCCATTTTTTTCTCTACATAAAGAATAATATGACTATTAGATAAAACACATACTAATACTAGCTTCTTCTTTTTTTTTTTTTTTTTTTACTTTGAATGAAACCCATCAAGAGAGAATTACATGAAGCTGCAACAATTTTGTAAACTATTACCTAAACACTTAAACAGGGGTCTCAAACATGCGGGCCAGAGGCCAAAACCAGCCCACCAAAAGGTCCAATCTGGCCCGTGGGATGAGTTTGCAAAGTGCAAAAATGACACCAACGATATTAACAATCAGGGTGTTGAACTCATTTTAGTTCAGGTTCCACATTCAGAACAATATGATCTCCAGTAAAATAATAGCATAATAACCAATAAATAGTGACAACTCCATTTTTCTAAGTTCTAGTTTTACTCTTTTAAAGTAAAACTAGTGAGAAAATGAGAAAAAAAAAGGAAAATGAATGAGAAATTGTTCTATTTTATTTCCAAACTCCAAATTTTTAACATTGTTATACCTGTTATTAAATGTTTGTGTAACATTTTTTTGTAATGCACATGTACAAATTATAAGTTCAGGCATAATATTATTAAAATTGCACTTATTTTTCTTTCTTTCTTTGGATTGTAAATTTCATGGTTTTAATGCACTAAAACAAAGAGAAAAAGTTGTTGTGATGCTTTTTTTTTTTTTTTACTGGGCTGGGCCACTTGAGATTCAATTGGGCTGAATGCTTCCCCTTGGAAGAAAAGAGTTTGACACCCCTGCACTAAATGAAAAAGCAACACATAGAAAGCTAAAGGCATCAGGTTTTGCAGAAAACTGTGTTTGTACTAAGAATTACACTCAAATACAGGAATCAATGTATATTGCAGCCTGATTACAGACCAAGGAGCCAATAGCAGTGAGTTACATGCAGCTGCTTGTCTGGCTCGCTGCCGAAATAAGGCAGAATAATTTCGTAGGCCAGTGGCAGGATTGTCATTCTACTTCCTGCTGCTGTCCTTGCATTATCACGTTGAAGGTCCCCCTGCAGTCTGAAAGAACAACCTTTGAGCTGCAACTGCACCCTGAAAATTGACTTAAAAGTAACTTATTGGTGTTTTGTTTGGTTATACAAAAAGAGACGAGAAAAGTCACAATATTCAAACATTCAAGTCTGTACTCTTGTGCTTGCTCTACATGGTAATATTGTGTTCTCCTTCTTTATCTCTCTTTAATGTGAAGTACTTCTTGTATTTCCAAAAGTACGCTTTCTTCTTGCCCTGTCTCTGATCTGCCAGCTTTGGCCCCGCCTCCATTATTTTGATCTGGATTTGATGGACTGATTAGTTCCCACAATTTACACTTAACACTACTCATCAGAATATTTGTGTCACATATTGTATCAAGGGATTATGGGAAATATGTGGGAAACTGGATTTGTGAAATGATAGAAAATAATGAAAAGTAATCCACTGATTATTAAAAATGTAACTGTATTCTGATTAACATATATTAAAATTGTAACTGTAATGGAATACAGTTACTCATATTTTGTAGTCTAAATACATAACCTGGTTACATGTATTCCATTGATCCCCAACAGTGATGATATTTATAATAGGTGGATGTCAACATGTGCACAACTGTAAATAGTATTTATAGATACTTATATATTTTGATTTTGTATTTATTTCTGAATGTTGCTTTTGTTGCTCTTGTGTGCTTTGTTTGTACTCTGCTGCAGGAAACCTGGAATTTCCCTTTGTGGGACAAATAAAGGAATATCTTATTTTATGTTATATTATTTCTGTTATTGTGAATTGAAACAACACTGTACATAGAGTACACAAGCTCAAAATAAACCAAACAATCAATCAATCAGATTTCCTCCCTCTTCTGACACTACTTTACAATGCATGATGAAGAAATCTGCACACTATATTATCACTTTAAACATCACCATGACAAATATTTGTCTCTGCCACTCTGCTGTGTCTCTGACCTGTGACCTGTGCCAATTTTGGAACTGAAAACTGTAGTAAGGACACAGCATTACAAGACTGCATAAGATACCATGTATGGATAATGGAGAAGGAGGATGGGTGGGACAATGTGACATTTGACTTTATATGGAATACAGCATACTCTTTAAGAACCCTTAGCCACATGCTAAGGTAAGGAGAAGGACCCCGCTCAGACCACCTGCGGAAAAGACAAAGCTAACCGACTAGGCCAGGTTGAAAGATGTAACAGTGTTGTCCCAAATATACTGTCAATATGTTTTATATTTCAAACTGATCAGTGTTTTTGTCTTTAATTGGAGTCCACTGAGTACTTCTATAACATGCACAACCACATCTTTCACACAGTGCTGCTTAAGAACCAGCCAAACAACACAGATAACTCTTAGCCCTATTCCAAACTGATAGTGGAGGCTGCCAGACCTATCTGCAGCACTAGCGCAGTGTTAATGAAGTGCGGAGAGAGGTCTGACTATGCCACACTAGTTGCTATTAAGTTCAACAATTCGGCTGTTTGTATAAAGTGTTATACTCAAATGAATATATGAAGATTATTTCAGTGACATGGCCGACCAAGCAGGTGTCCTTCATGCAGTCGCACAACAGCTCAGTCCTTACATAGATGTGTTTTTTGTCATTTGTATTTTCGTGGCACTCATGTTGAACTGCTACTCAGTAGGTTGTCTTTCTGTGTAACTGCGGTACAGAGTAGTAAGTACAAAGCAGATAATTTAATACTGAAGGTAATAGTTCATTCCAGACCTTAAATGTAGCATTAACTGAGGCTTGATGTCATTTCTTCAGGGACATTTGCAGTTCAGATAATCACAAGAAACCTGAGGGTCTGGAAAGGTTGGTTTGATTTTTTTTTTTTTTTTTTACTGCTTTGTTATCCAAAAAAAAAAAGCCACCAAAACCAGTAAGGCAATCATTATTACCTTAAGTGTACACTATATTTAGAATGTTTTCACCACTTTACCTTGTTGTCATTCAGTCGTTTCCCATGGGGAGGTGAAGCCCTCAAGTGCTCTTCAAACCTAACAGACCGGCCTGAAAATGACAGCAATTCTGCGGCCGCCTCCATCAGCCAGCGCGCTCGTGTTGTTGTGTGTACTTGTCGATTTTAACACATTAGTTCAGATCCAAACTGACAAACAAACTAACCGATCCAGACAGGTTTTTTAAAAAAAATGAATCTGATCGTTCAGAGACAAATGTTACAGCTTTACGGTGGAAAACGAACGAGGTTTCACTGACTCCCATTAAAGAGCGGGTGGGCTGCACGGCCATGATTAGGGCCATTAAAATCAATTTATTAATACAAAATTCATGAGACAAAGTGAGCCTAAATCAGCGTCAGACTGAGAAGGCTCATGATGATTTTAAGACATGAAGTGGCTTGTTGAACTATTTCCACCAATAAAAGGAAATTGATATAAATTATCCTGTTTTTATTATCATTAAACCAGCATTTATGTGCTTCATTACAACACAGTCATAACATTCACATTCAACGCGACATAACTGTTTAAATCAGGGGTCTCAAACATGCGGCCCAGGGGCCAAATCCCGCCCACCAAAGGCTCCAATCCAGCCCGTGGGATGAAAGTGCAAAAACGACACTGAAGACATGAACAGTCAAGGATGTTAAAGTCATTTTAGTTCAGGTTCCACATACAAACCAATGCGATCTCAAGTAAAGTAATAACCTATAAATAATGACAGCTACAAAATTTCTTGAAAAATTATGTGGATAAAAATGTAAGTGAAAAAAATTACACTATAAAAATATTTACCTTTGCAAACTATTCTTTCACAATAAAATGCAAATAAATACCTAAATAAAAACAAATATGAACGACCTGAAATGTGCAATTTTAGCAATATTCTACCACATGTTAGTGTAACATTTTGTGTACAAATACATGTATAAATAATAAGTTGAGACATAATATTGTTAAAATTGCACTAATTTTTCCTTTTTTTTAGGGATATTCACATCTTTTTGTAAAATATAAATATTTTCATAATCTAATGAAGTTTTTTTTTAATCATATAACATAGATAAAAACGGAGTTGTCATTATTTATAGGTTATCAGGTTATTATTTTACTGGTCTGGCTCACTTGAGTTCAAATAGGGCTTAATGTGGCCCCTGAACAAAAAATGGATTGAGACCCCTGGTTTAAAAGCACTGGTCATGTTTTGAGCTACAAATAGGCATGAGTTGCAGAACTTGTTAGGCTAAAAAACAGCATTAAACAATTCACACTGAAGACAGCAATCACGTAATGGAGACCTAGTTTACTCCAATGAATGAAGGCTAATCAGTGTATGTCATACACCAGAGCAGCAATCATGAGAATGATTTATAAATGGCCAAACCTTAACACCATGAGGCAAACCAGCTCTTTTAAAGTAAGAGAGCAGATTCACTTATTTTCTATTTTTGAGCTGATGAGCCCTGAATCATATGCTGTGTCTGCTGAACAGCAGCCTGTTGATCAGGTATTTAAGTTAAATTATCCTGTGAGGAAAAAATACAAGCGAGGAGGAGGATGACTCAATGCACCTTCTGAGGTAATGAAGCTGACGCACCAGCATGGGTCATGACATGCAAATGAACATTCTGATTATAAATTGTTATTTTTCAACCGGCTCGTCATAGATTGTCCTTTTCAGAAGCAAATGAAATATCCTTCCTGCCCCACAGTCAGACAATCTGGCATGAAGCTTCATCTTCATCTGTGCGTTGCACTGTGACATGTAACAAAATCAAACGGAAAGAATTTGATTAAACAGTGTCCTTTACGATATCAAGTTAGCTTGATGTCTTTCAGTTTAACTAAAGTGAAACATTCCTAATGTCAACATATTCAAGGCTCCAAACTAAGGGTTTTCCTTCAGGAGGAAACAGTGATCTTTAGTCCAAATGTTGTCCACATAATGTTAAACCAAATGTCCGTCTGAATGCTTACACAATACAACAGAACAATGACTCATAACATACATTTAAAAAAGTGCAGACTGCAGTTGTGTCTAATCTTCCTTAAGACATTTAACCCATAAGGACCCAATGTGACATGTGTGGCAGTTTCCAAATACATTTTTCTCGAACTTTAGCCATCCTTAAATGGTTTATCACCATTTATTGTAATATTATCTTCTGTATTTTGTTTTTTTCAGTGAAAATCAGGTATTTTCTAAAATTAAATTTACTACTTGTGTAGACATTCATAAACTTGAGGATTATTAAATCAAAAACAGAGAAAACTGAAAAAAAGTGACTTTTAAAGTAAATCCTACCATTAACTGAACATAAACCCAGTGTGTCCATCCACTGTCATTGATCCAACTCCATGGGTTTTACTGATGAATCAATGTTGTAGAAGATGATGTGTTTCCATGGTAACTACAGAGCCTCTGAGCATCCAAATGGGTCATATCTGATGACCATGAAAAGATGAATAACTGTATTTTTCACCAATTAGTTACATGTATTAGTGGATCAACAGATATTAAACAGTTTATATTAGTACATGGTTGTGGTAGATGGTGGATGTTTGGGTCTTTATGGATTAAAAATGTAGAGAACATTTCATTTTAGAACTGACACAAATGTAGTGCGGGGTCTTTATGGGTTAAAATCACAATGCAATGACGGTTTGTGGTTGGAGATCTTTAGAGTCGGTCAAACTTAACCCACACATAGACCTTCCTGCTGAATTTGATTCTTTGTGCTTTAAGTATTCTACTCTCCTGATGTTTTTCCTTTTAGCGAGAGTTTATCAAGGCATAAATATTTAATCCTAGAAAGAAGTGGTTATGGTTAGAAGTTTTCAACACCTTTTTTATCGCCAAAAAGCTGCACAATCCATTACCCGAAACTCTAATTTTGCCTTGCTGCACTTGACTCCGAAACGTCTCTTCTTAAACTCAAAAAAAAAAAAAAAGGCAGAGTTATAAAACAAGTTGACAGTTACTACTTTGTGGAGTTGGCTGTAATATGACTCCTTCTTCTAGCACTTTGGTAGAAAACGATCTCTATTTAACAACTGAAATAGTAAGTTAGGAGCTCTAACTGTCAGCACAAGGAAAGACTCACCCTCAGCTTCCACTTCCATACAGTATTTTTTCATTTTAAGGTAAGAAGTCTGTTTTCAAGCACGTGTTCTTCCTCACTTGGCACATACATTTTTTGGCCAGTGGGGCACCAGGTAAAGAACTGGAGCTTCTTCCTTTTCCGTGAGTTGAGCAGATCCGCTTTGTGTCCACCTGTCAGGGGAGGCTTGCCTAGTGTCTGCCCCGAGGTCCTGTTTGGCCTAGAGTTTCCAGAGTCGAGTTGGCACAGGGCTCAGTGATTCACATTCTGTATGGCTGATGTATGTGTTGGCAGGAGCCACCCCGCTGTAGTGAGGAAGAGGAATTACAGTTTGCACACCAGCGACAGAGATCACCAAAACCCTGTACATTTAACACAACCAACACCGCTGTTTGTTTTATGATGATGAGTGTAGTTTAAATAGAGTGAAGAGGAAGCCTTGATGCACTGAAGATAATGATGAAGATGGAGCAGTAACCTTCACTGTCAGTGTTGGAACTCTGCACTCCTCATAAACGTTGTATATACTTTTATTTCAGGGTGTGTACAGGTTCTTGAAATCCTTAAATACTAGAATTTCAATTTTGTGTTTTCAAGGTGTGGAAAGTACTTGTAAGTGCTTGTAATTAAAACCCTGTGATGTGACTTATTCATTCATTTCATTTTCTGATCCCGCTTTATCCTCATTAGGGTCACGGGGGGCGCATGGAGCCTATCCCAGCTACTTAAGGGTGAAGGCGGGGTACACCCTGGACATTTCACCAGTTCATCACAGGGCT